>JAUZNJ010039674.1:0-10645 GCA_034780135.1 Jordanella pulchra | reverse complement strand
TTTGTGAAGTGCCTTGAGATGACATGTGTTGTGATTTGGCGCTATATAAATAAACTGAATTGAATTGAATTGAATTTCTTTACCTTTGAACAGACGTTGAGAACTGCTGCTGATAGTGGATGGCGGCATCCCTCTGTTTCGACAGTATATCCAGGGTCTTTTGCAGTCTGTGATTCTCCTCCTCTAATTGGTCCAAACGGCTCAACTCAGCATTGTGAGTGGCTATCTTCTCATTGTAGCGCTTCCTCAGAGCCTCATAGTCGCTCTTCATTGCCTCCAGTTTGTCCACAGCTGCTTCGTAAAGCTTGTTTAAGACATCGGATGATCCCTCTCTCATCACCTGTAATTTTGAAATCAGACGATTTTCTATCTAAAAAGACCACCGAAAAATTGTTGGGTTTTTTTTTCCCGTCAATTTGAGTTATTTAATGTAGATTTAATGATTCTCATCAGAATCTGAGTTTAGAGGAGATAAGTATATTTATACTCCTTGGTTAGTTTTTTGTTTGTTTTTTTTTAAATAGATTTTACAGGCTGGAACTTGAACACCTTAATTTGGTTTATTTATAATGATTTCAATGTATTAAAATATTTATTAAAATGTTTTTTTATACACACTAATCCTGAGCGGAACCTGTCTACAGGCTGTTTCTTATACACCTGTAAAACTGACAAACATCAGCATGACAAACTTTGGTGCAATGGGTTCATTCAAGCATGAAAACCATCTTAGTGCAACTAAAGCTACGGCAAGCAGCCAGGCACAAATTGTCCAGCCAGCCCACATCAAACTAGATAAGGAGCTTCAGAGCCAACTGATAAGTCCATATCTAAAAAAGGAAACTCCCTGGTAACATGAGTTATAACATGAATAGTGTGTCTTAGTAACTGGCTAAAGAAAAAACACTGTTAGTAGTATATATGGTATATATGTTGTAACTGCTCTAAATGTTGCATGTGGAATACCAAATGTTAAGGTGCTTTAAGCACAGCTGCACTGTTATCATTCTCTTGTCAGTATCAGAAAAAATAACTGCTGTTTAAAGCAAATGTAAAACTATATTAGGTAGCATTATATATGCCTTGTTACTATTCTTTTTCCATATTCAGTGAAAGGATTTGAGCCATTCATAATATTAAATGATTATAAATTCCAAATCAGTCTCTTGGTTGATTAACCTAAATAATGGATTGAATGGATGTTTTGTTCACTTGTGTCAAAAACCCTTTAGCTATTTCATTTCTTCAGTTGCCCTCATTGGTTCTGGTAAGAGGTAAGAAATACAATTGCATTAAACGTTTCTCTAGAACATTACTAACAGTTTCGTAAGAGATTTAAAACAATTTAAAAAGGCAACTTTGACTGCATGGAGGTTAAATATACCAAATGTCAAGTAAAATAATAACATGGAAAGACAAATGTCAAATCATTGTACAAATTGTTTAGTCCACTGTGATATAGGGAGGCCTGGCCAGTCATGCCCTATTTTCTTTTTGGAGATGAAGGCCTCAAAGTCAGGACTTCAGTTGCATTTTGCATCATATGTAGAGGGAAATAAGTCCAATTATATGCGGCGATAGAATGAGATTTCAAGTATTCTTAACATGCAATTTGTTTTCTCTACATGTATATTTAAAAAGAAATGTAAAATACCTGCTGATGCAGCATCCTCATATCAGACAGCTCCCTCTCATCTTCATCATGCAGCCTCCTGAGCTCCTCGCAGGTCTGCTTCACGTGATTGTGCTCTCTGACCAGCTGGATGTTGTGTTGCCTCACAGCCTCCAGCTCTTCCTTTAGCTGGTTGTGGTCACTCGCTAGACATCTGAAAAGAATATTACAAGCCTGATTGCATTCATCTGGTTTTGCACACTAATTATGGTAATGTTTTTTGGATGTTTCAAACTCTAGGGGATCTTTGTTAACAAATAAAATTTAACAAAACACAATTACTAAGGAAGACAAATGATAATGTTTGTTTTGGGGGAAAATTTCTCTGAACTTCTTTTTTGTTTGCTTGTTTTGGCAAATATGAAATTTAATATTGAAATATTGAATAATATAAATAAATTGAATAATGATAATAATATATATAATAAATATAAATCGGTAGGATAATTGTGTAGACTAAAAAATATATTTATAAACTCATAAGAGTGGTAAAAAGAAAACCATTGTTAAAAAAGTATCCTGTGAAAACAGTGAAATATGGTTTTGAAAGGTGCTTTTAAAAAGGTGCTATACAAGATTCCATCATTTCGAAGAAAAAAAAAAATGCTAAGGTTAAAAAAAAAAAAGAAAAAAAAAAGAAAACAAAGCACACGTGTTTAAAATATATGAAGCCCAGAGCTAAAAAGGAGAACACAATGCAGTTTGAAACATGCTGAATTTATCATGATCTGGAAAATAATAAAGTAAAATTCTAGAATATTTTTCAGACTTTGAAACCTGAAATGAATTTGTGAAGAAGAGTTGAAAAATGAAAATGGTTGCAATGTTTAACCTTTTAAGGCTGTATCAAAAGAGCCACGAATAAGAGAATCCATTCATTTAATCGAAGCACATCATCAGCTATGAATGAGATTTTCTGGTGGCTCATAGGCGAATAAAGGGACAGATCAGATAGTAATAAATAAATAAATACTTTCTGTGAAAAGCAAACAGGCCCAGAAGGAGCGGCTTAAACGTGGCAATAATCCTTCATCTGTTCGTTTGCATTGGAGGCCAGATGTCGGTTGTACACACTTTGGGAAAGGAGTAGGGCATCATTAAATCACACAAATGGACCAGGCTTTCCACCATGTCAACCCCAGACAGCTTATTCCACAGACCTACAACCTCCGTTTGTAGCAGTATCCACATGGCACAGATGTGCTGCCACGCAGAGTGTTTTATTAATGAATCCAGAGCTCTTATGGGCATGAGCAACTCTCTGATTTTAACTTGCTCTCTGAATCTTTTATAGACTTCTAAAGACTAAAATCAGTCTGATCAATCTGCTGGTTTAAGACCGTTTAAAAATTTACCCCCAAAAAATAGCTCATTTACAGTCTTTCCACTTACCGATAAAAGTCGGCTTTTTTCACAGCCTCCTCGCACCTCTTCAGGGTTGTGCTGTGCTGGTTCTGCAGTGACTGCAGGTCGGCCATCGCCTTCATGCACTGAAGCTTTAGACGCTCGTAGTCATGACCGGACCTTGAGTTTAGTCTGTTTATTGAAGAAAAGAAGAAAGGAAAAGAACGAAAAGATACAAAAAAGTTGGGCTTTATGATTTTCCAGAGAAGCATGACAACAATAAATATTTCTGCCAAGAGAAAAAAAAGATTCAAAAAAAGTTCAGCATTTATAAAGATGTCAAGTTTCAAAGACATTTCATTAAAAAAACTGAAAAAAAGAAGCATTCTTTATAAATCATCCTGAAATATGATTAACCAGCTCAAAGACAATTAAAGCAACTTGAACTTCTTTAACACCTTTGCAGAGTCACAATCTGATTGTCTGGACAACATTCTGCATTAAAGCTGCCTATTAGAAACGACTAAACGGCTAATTTACATGAGATTAGCTTTGTAAAATGTACCTGCATTCTTCAAAAGTATTTCCAGTAGGTAAAGCCACACGTTTGAGCAGTTCATCCCGCTCGCGAGTCACATGTCGAAGCTGTAACAGCACCGTCTCCATCTTCTCATTTGCCTGATGCACATCGACGTGGGCAGGAAGAGGAGAAGAGGCTTGACCAGAGGTACCTGTGAGAGTGAACATGTCAGTAAAAAAGAGTGGCAACAAATGGCAACTACTGATGAAGGAGTTTATGCTATAGGATAAAACTGGTCAGAAACATTTTTAAATGGTGAACAAGAACAAAATGAGAACTAAAACATGGATAGAAATTGAATTTCGTGTATATGCAGTTAAATGTAGTTTTTAATGACAAGATTTCATACGTTTATGGATTTCTTTTTTAAAGTATAAATTTAAGTTGCACTGCTGGGAGGACAAATAGAAAAAGGAAAAAAGGATAGGTGGAGAGATGGACAGTGGCCCATTAAGGTATTTAACCAAAGGGATAAACAATAAGTCTCACAATACAAATACATTATTTGTCCCATACTTGTTTTTATAAGGAAATACTTAACTCCTGACTTAACCAGATTTCATTAGAAATCTAACATGACTGAAAGCTCATATTTACACAAACTATAATCTTTTATTTCCTTCATTTTCAGACATTAAATCATATAACTTTTCCCATTTTAGTCATAGAATTACCAGAAATAATTATATAAATGTCAAAATACTTTTCTTGAAAGTGAGAAGTTAAAAAAGACTTCTTTAAATGAGACATTATTTGTGTTTTTACTAAAAAAGGTCTTTTAAGTTGTCTTTTTATTTGACCCTTTTACGTCTAAAACATCGTTTGATGATTAGCCTGTAGCCTATTTTCCTGAATTTATTTCAGGTCGGAAGTTCCCACGTTGTTCAGTCGATGTGACGTCAAGCGCATCCATGCTAAATGTATCCGACCTGGCAAACAATTGAATGGTAGATTTTGAGGATACCCTGGTATCCAGTTTAACTCAGACACCGACGAACAGAAGAGTGCTGCAGTTCTGTGCTTTGAACACAAGTCGCAGTGTCATTAGAAAACTCCATAATGTGTCTTTAATATCAATGTCTCGGTTAATAGTCAATTAAAGTTTTGGCCCACTTCTCTCAAATGGTGTTCCAGACTAATTTGTAGGCTACTTGCTCTCCGCACATTTTAGCTCTGCCAACAAATTTTCAAGGTTCTGAAATCAAAACTGTTTGATAGCAATTCCAGAAATGGTCACTTTTTTTTTTTTTTTTTCTTACCTTCATACAATTTCTAACCAAGTTCTTTTTATTATTATTTTGAAAACTCTGTTATGCCTAAGCTTCAGCTTTCTGGTTTATGGCTTTAGATGTTGTTCAATATTTCCATAGAAAAATCCTTCCTCCCTGAACTTAATAGTTGTAACAGTGCCGTCCAAATGTATAGTTAGACAATATGGCCAAACACTTAAATTTTTATTTTATCAGAGAGGATGGTTCTCAAAAGTAGATGATATTTCCCCTTAAATTCATCTGAAAACTAATCAGGCTCCAGCCTGAAAAGCATCACATTCTTACCACCTCCTTCAGCACCTTCCCAAGGTCTTTTGTTTTTGTTCCGAGGCTAATAAGCACCAAAAACACATTCGTCTCTGGCACAAAGACACAGTCTTCCTCTGAACAATTGTAATGGCTGGATTTTCTCATGGCGTTTCTACTTGCACACAACTGTTTAAACAGATGATTGCGGTAGCTTCAGCCATCTGGAAACTGTACTCAACATTGGTAATCCAAACCAAACTACAAGAGAATGTCTGATTTACTGTCAGATTAAGCAAATAAAGCTGCCCTTACAAATAGTGCATGTATGTAACTGTCTATATCTATTGTCATTTTAAACATCAGGTGTTTAAATAACTTTAAAATACTTTAAAATACCAACTTATGAAAATAATGACAAAGACAGCAAGGAAAACAAACATTAGCTAGATTTTCAACCGGTTAATGATTTTCGGAAAAGTTGTTGGAGCCTAGATGGCATTTCCCCCCCAGCAGCATGTGCTGTTCAATTCTGTCCCCAAGAGAATTACCAACAAACCAGCCCTGCACATCTGTCTGTGTGCATGGTGGTAGAGGGTTTCTAAATCACTCTTGCATCTGCCTAATCACTAGCATGTGCTCATGGTCTAAATAGCAAACAACCAGTCACAGAGTGCTTTTTTTAATATATAAAACTTGCTCCGTTCCTCACAAAAGGCTGCTTTTATCTAGAGGGAGAACGTTTTTTTTTTTTTGTTTTTTTTTTCACAAATCTTTATATGTTTAAAACGTGTAACTCACCAGGGCTGCCACGCTCACCCAAGCTGCTGAGGGAGCTGCTGCTCTCAGAGTCTGACGGCATGGTGGACAAAACGCTGTAAGTGGACCCTGTGGGGCGAACAAAAACATTAAAGTCAGCTCTGTAGCTGCATTATGGACCAAAGATTATCCCCGACATTGTGTGGCACATCAAGGCTCCATGGCTCCGGTTACAATCAGGAACTTTTAGCGGGGAAGAAAAAAAAAAAAAAAAAAAAATCCAGCTGGAGGAATAAAAGCTGGGACTTTCCCCAACATTGGATGACAAGCCTGTGGGCTCACAGAGTGTAGTTAATTATCAGTTGGGCAGGAACCTTGAATACAGACTTGCAGGGGCCCAAAAGAGGCTGCAGTCTTAGAGCTTCTGCTTTTATCTCCTCTGACAACACCACACCATCCTCCCTGTGAAAGCCCCTTTATAAAGTACAGTGATTTATAATCAACTCTAATGAATAAACAACACTTAATATTATGAAGAAGACTGAAATTTGACTAAATGGTGAAAGAGAAATGATGGAACGGGATCAGGTTGACTATTAGAGACAGTATATCTTTGGTTATTGGCAGTTTATTGCTAATTTTCTCCATGAAACAAACCAACTACATCACGAAATATTAATTAGGCAAGTTCAAAATGAAACCCTCCTACTTGATATACATTAAAAATATAAAGATATCTGGCCTCTAATTAGGACTGGATAATTCATCAAATTTTGCAATTTTATTTAATGAGAGTAAGCCATGGTTTATACTCAAAGTGTTAAACTGTGCATGAAGGGGCATACGCAAAAAAAACGACCCAAACCCACCATCATGCATTTGCCCTGGTTGTTTGTTGTGGCGTGTGGTAACGCTACTCCAAATTTTTGTAACTCAGCACTGACTGCATGTTGACGGCTCCATTCAGGATTAACTAGACGCCGTTTGGGTTAAATCATCACTTTAAAAATAAAAGACTAACAGGAAAGAAAACAAATGAACAGAGAAAGTAAGATAAACGTGGATGAGAGTTATAAAGTTAGATTACAAATTAATTGAGACTAAGTTTCACAGTTTTATATCATTTGAAGAGTAAAGTGACAAAAAGTGGTTCCTCATGATGATTTTATTCTTAGTCCTTAGCAAGGAATACAATTAGGTTGATAGCAATGTTTTCAACAAGTCACATAGCTGTCTTCGGTCTATGTTTGAGCATTGCTTCACACACAGTATTTATGGAGAACACTGTACCAGAGTCAACATTACCTAAAAATGGTTGCATAGCTTGTTCAGGCTCATGCACAGTCTGCTACCATTTAAAAAAAAGGAAATAAAGAAAACATACTGAGGAAGAACCGACTGATTTTTTTTTTTTAATTAAATTCAAAATCAGGTTCACAAAACCTCTTAATATCGAGTTCAGAGAAAATAAACAGGGTCATCAAGAAGGAAGAAATGAAGATGTTCAGTAGATGACTTTAGACAGAGAACACATTACAATAAGAAAAGGTATGGATTAAAGGAGTAGAGAGAGCAGCAGTTCTAATTACTAAACTGGCAAGTTATTGCATTTTTTTTTGTTCTGGAAATACTTGCTGATTGGCTACATCACGTTTAACAGGTTCATCACACTAGGATATTAGGCCAAGACAAACCAACATGCTGGATTTTCCTGATTTTTATCGGAGCGGTGCAGTGATACGATACTTTCAAGCAGACACAATCACTCCAAGCACAACACAAACAGAATGATTATCTCCTAAGATCATTCTTAGAGCCATCCTGATAATCAAGGGCTCTCAGAAGGTGAAGATCGAGGCAAAAATTGGCCTGATCATGTTGCTGCCTGAAGGCATGAGCAGCTAGAATCCAGATCGCAGTGCAGGAATCTTTACTCCATCTAGACTGGTGCTTCTGGTGTTGAATACTGACGAGGCAACTTCATAGCAAACTTTGCGCTTCTTTCTTTTTTTTTCATTATTTGGGGGGGGGAGATACTGTTGCATAATAACTTATTTTGGCTTTTGACACCCCAAGAGGTTATTGATAACTATAGGTTTATAAACAAAAATCAATAACTAGTTTATTGCACCTACTCCTGCATGAACTTTGCAATAAGCAGTGTGTGGAATTAGTTTTTCTTTTAAATGTTCAATTATCTCACTGAAACCGTCAAAAAAAAATCCTCTTAAATGGGTTTTATATATAATGTTAACAGGTTTATCAACACTGAAAAAAATACAACTTTCATTACCCATAAAGGTACGTAATCAACTCTGATTAAGTTTATATTTGAACTTGTTCAATAATGCAAAGATAAAACAAGTAAAATAAGGTTAAAATGATTTTTTATAGAACAGCTCCTCTGTTTCCAGACAACTGTAAATCAGATATTTAAGTGTTACAGGAAGCTGGAAACGTGTTGGGCTGAGAGGTTTAGAAGGCTGGCCTTAAACAAACCGCCAGCACTGCACATTTACTGACGTCCTTCTCCTTCTTGGCGGAGAAATGAACAGCTTATAGTTCGGTTAAATCAGCATCTTCCATCCATGATGTGAAGCAGTCCAGTGTGGATGTGGGGCAGCCAGGACCATGACAAACGATTCTATTTACCCAAGTCCCAGTACTCCAAATAAATCCCTGGCTGGCTGGGTTCCCTCCAACTAAAGGATCCTACTGTATGAGCAGAGACTGCATGGAGCCAAGCTAACATGCTACACTGTTGTTTTCTTCCCTCTCCCAGCGAATAACAAAAAAATAAAAAAAGACTGTGCCTCAGGAATCATCCCATTGATCAAGCTCTTTTTGTTAGTGCTCTAGAATGAGCTTCCCATGACTGACAAGTTGTTCTGTGTCTGAACAGTGGAAGTCTTATGACTAGACTGCATTGTGACACCTATTTAACTGCTTTATTTAGGTTTAGACACTTAGTGGTTTGTGTCTATTCTCTCTTTATTAGTTTTTTTTAAGTGGTTTGGCAAAACAGTTTTCCAGGCTTCTGAAACTCCTTTAAAGTCATGTTTTGTTCCATCCATCCATCCATCTCCTGCTTCATCCATCAGGGTCACGGTTGGGCCGGTGCCTATGGGTGTAAGGCGGGGTACACCCGGGACAGGACGCCAGTCTGTCGCAGGGCAACACACAGACACACAAAGACCTACCATGCACACACACACTCACACCTAGGGATAATTGAGAGATGCCAATTAACCTAACAGTTATGTTTTTGGACTGTGGGAGGAAGCAGGAGTACCCAGAGAAAACCCACGCATGAACGTGGAGAACGTGCAAACTCCATGCAGAAAGACCCCTGGGACCAAACCCCAACTTCTTGCTGGAGGTAACAGCGCTAACCACTGCTCCACCGTACAGCCCTAAGTAATTGTTGATTATGAGAATTTTTTTTCTAACCAATCATATATATATATATACACAGTATCTTATAGTTTTTGAGATTTTGGACTGTGCGGTATTTGTGAGATTCTATGTGATACAAGGTAGCATATGATAGTGAAATGGAAAATGGTTCATTTAGATGGAGATCAACAATAGCATTTTTACAATTTAGATGTTTGCATAAACAGAACACCATACACCCAAAATACACACACACACACACACACACACACACACACACACACACACACACACACACACACACACACACACACACACACACACTATCCCCTGGCATTATGTATGAGCCAAGTGTCTGCAGCATTCTTTAGGCTTCAGGAAGTTATAATATCTAAGAAAGGTGGTTTAATAAATAAGCTTTTTTTAAAGAGCTCCACGCTGAGTTTAAGTCATGCTTCCTCCAAATCTAACCTATTGTTTTTTCACCGACTATAAATATATATGGTTTTTATAGCATTCAAATTTTGATGTTCCTCCATTATTGCTTTTTTGTTATTTATTGTGTAGAAGTTGTTTGGATTTAATGTATGGGTGAGCTCCATCATCTTCACAACATTCTACTTTTCTTTGTTTTTCCACAACTTAAAAAAACCAACGTTTTTACCGAAATAGGCCTTATGTTAATAAACACAGAATTGTTTCTCTTTCTGATTTTTTTTTCTCTTTTGTGCAGTAAAAGTTTTGAATTTTGTTCTCATTCATATAAGTGTGTCTTGTGAGCAGGGGTGGACTAGCCATAGGGAGGTTCTGAAGGAACCCCAAGCAACCACTTTGTTGCAGACCAAACAGATCAGTGGTTGCAATGGTTTGCATATTAAGGTGAGATGAGATGTCCATGGAACACAGAACATTAAAAGGAGGTGTATCAGCCATGTTACACGTATAAGTTATTAAAGAGCTTTATCAAAAAATAATATTTTATTCTAGGGCTTCAACTAAAGATCATTTTACTAATCGATTAATCTGTTTATTTTTTTCGATTAATGGATTAATTATCAGATAGCAAAAAAGTTCCTTCAAGAAATTGTTTTACAAAATTTGAACCAGGCGTAACTAAAGCTTTAATTTTGAGGAGTTCTGGATTAATATAAACATTTTCCAATATTCGTCAGTCCAACAAACCGTGATAGGTGATATTCACTCTTGATCAAAATCTTAAGACCAGTCAAAAAATTCCAAGAATTTGCATTTTGCACTATTGGATCTTAAGAAGGTTCTAAGTAGAGCTTCATAATGTTAAAAGAAGAAATCAGCGTAAAAAACAAAACCTTTTGAGCAGGGAATTAATTGAAAACTGCATTTATACTCCAACATGAT
>JAUZNJ010039673.1:0-10646 GCA_034780135.1 Jordanella pulchra | reverse complement strand
AGTTAACCACCTGAAGGAGTTATGAGGGTTTGTGGCAGGAGCTGTCTGTCTGGAAGGAGCAGTCATTGTGCCTTCATCCTGTTCACTCAGTGGGTCGATGGTGGAGCGATTATCTGGGTTTGTCGCTATGCCAGGAGATAGATGATTGTTGATGGACTCCATATGAGAACTAAGAGAAGATGAATACAATGAAATTAATGACATAATTATCCAAATATTAGCTTGTACACATGTAGGTCTGGACAATATTTCAATTTCAATATATATGGTGATATGGTTTCATTCAATGTAGGCGATATGACTTTTCCACACATTTTCAATATTTCAATATGCATCAGAGTCTATAAACATAGCATTGGCCACTGACTGATGTTCCAGGTTTTGATGTAGTTTTATGCGTTTTTGGTTTTCAAAGCTAATATTTATTAAATGTTATGTTGAAAGATTTTTATAAACATTGCAAAATATTCTTCATAAGTTGGTATCTTGGCAGTCTTTCTAAGGCTTTTGTTTCTCATACATTAACATTGAAATTATTTCGTATCGACCGAAATTAAGAAATATATGGTGATATACATTTTGAACATATCATCCAGCTCTATACGCATGCATGTATATAATCAGTATTTACAATTTGGATCATGTGTAATAAATCATTTAAAGGAATTATAGAGTCCACAATAAACATGACATTTATGCATTTACTAATCTGTCTGGTGGTCAATATTTCTTTTGGCTGTGCTGCCCCCCCGCTAACTTACCTTGATCGGGAGTTATTCCCCAACTGAAACATGTGAGGATTGTATTGAGCCAAAATGGTGACCACGTCACACTGCTGTCCAATCACCAGCCGGGCCTGCTGCTCATTGGCGTTACGAAGGTTGATTCCGTTAAACTGCAAGAAACGTAGATTTATTAGAGACAAGTAAAAATAAAAGAGAGAAAAATTAAATTTGGTCTAGAGTTAAAGAATGGTTGCTTTACCTCCAGCAACTGGTCTCCATACTCTAAATGTGCCTGATGAGCGATACTCCCCAGTGTTACTTTGGAGACAAACACTCCTCCGTTTTCTCCACTCACAATAGAGATCCCAAGTGGTTCTGCTCCTTTTTGCACCGTCACATTACGTGGCTCCCCTAAAAATGGTCTTAACCAAGAAAAAAAAGAAGTTAGAAACTCACAAACCGCCACTTGTTTATGCATCTGTTAAAAAAAAAAAAAAAAGCAACAAAAATATACAGATTTTTTTTAAATGAAGCACACTATAAGGGCTAAAAATTATTTGCAATTTTAAGAAAAAAAAAAAAAAAGAACACACCCAGTTACTCTAAAGACGGCAAGGAGAAAAATACTGCATAACTTCCTGCTGATCTAATAACTGCAAACTTATGAATAATTTGGCCATAAACACATGTTTTAGTGTTCAAGTCTCAAAAGGGACAAAAGAGGAGAGTTGTCTGTGTTAGACTATGTTTATATTTTGAACTAATGGAAATGAACAGGATGAGTAAGAGATGCTAACTGCATTCAGTCTGTTTTCGAAAGTTTTGCAGGCAATTTTATCAGGATGACCATGTCAACCTTTTATCATGGGCTTCTACAAAGACTCATAGTTGCACTGAATTCAAATGCATTTTTATCAACCACAAATAGAGCAGATTATATATAATGCCCCAAAGGGAAATGCATCCATTTAATTTCTAGGTTACATTAAAAATTCAAACGAATCATGCACAAGTGCTGGTAAATAGGGCAGATTATTGCATTCATTTGAATTGTGCACTAAGGTTACGTGTAAAACCTCTTGTGCATTAACTGTTTGTGCTACAAGTAGCCAGGAACAAACCTAAAGCTTCTTATAGAGAGTAAGCTGGCCTTCACCGGTGGGCATCTAATAGAAGTGTAGGAAGAAACAAATCTGAGAAGCAGATGGGGGGGAAAAAAGTACATAAAGAATCACTCAAAGTTGCAGAAAAAGGACTTCAAGGTGTTCTAATAAGACACAGGTAGAGATAAGGTTACATGGTGAGTCAGTGTGAAATGAAGGATGACAAATGTTTATAGCAGTCTGAGAACTTTATTACAAGAACTAGACATGTAAAGAAAAACATGTCATTCTCTGCTGAATGATGACAGGATGAGGATGCAGCGAGACCGACTTACCCATCCTTCCTCCTGTCACCAATGGGAGCAGGGCTAACTGATATCCTAGGATGGGAAGAAACTGAGCTCTGCGATTGGCTGCTGGAGAAAGATGATGTATCCAGGTTGACAGGAGACATCGGGGGTGTTGGGCTGCTACACTCTGAATGTGAAAGAGAGCCTGGAGTAACAGGGGAGATGGAAATGCACAGAATTTAAATCAGCAGCATTTCATTAGAGATGATTAAGATTCACACTGAAACGTACCTTTGTCGGATCCAGTGGAGCGAGAATAACGGGCCAGAGGGATTTTTATACGTTCTGCTCTATACTGTACAGCACCAGAAGAGCCTAAAGAAAAGATTAAATATTTTAGGAGAGCATTTTAATATAGCAATAAAAAATCGTTTCTCCTTTCACACCATGGACATCTAGTAATCTGGATCTGAGACTTTTATTACTGAAATGAAATAATTATCACCAAGTGTTGTGATAAACCTTTAACAAATAAATCATGTAGACAACAAAACTGAAAAAAAAAAAATCCTGAAATGCATACATTTCTCTAATCTCCATGTTCTTTTTCCATAGATTTCCAGCCTAAGAACCTTGTAAATAAACAACCACCATCTGTTTACCTTTAAGCCAATAACTTTAGTAACAGATACTTGGGAAGTAATGATATGATTTATCTAGGGTGATAACATAAAGCTTCCCGTGTAGAAAACATTTTAAGCTGGAAATAAGATCAGAGCTAGGCCAGCATACGTACTCAGTCTGGCTCCAGAGGGCAAAGACTTGGTGCTGTGTGGTTGTTGGCTGTAGGTCGTCTCACTCAAGCGTCCATTGCGTTTGTGGCCAAGGTCCAAACTGAGAAGACCCTGATGCTGGGAGCTATAAATGGAGAAAGAGGCCTGTGTTAAGTCCCCCAGTGGTCAATTATTCATCCCAGAGTGAGATATAATTTGCTTCATGCCATCTGCTCATGAAATCTGGGGCAGAGTGTACACTGTTGTTTTTGCATGGACCCAAACACATTTAGGCCTTTGTTTAACTACACAACTTATTCATTTAGGATTAGGAAATATAAAGCTAGGAGCCTTATAGGACAACATTTTTTTAAACAAAAGCGTCAGCAATAAAAAGGCTTGTTTAGTGCATTTAAAGAACATGTATTGAGACAATAAGAGATTACCTTTGTGGATGTTGATCGAGGCCTGAACTGGGAACTGGGGGGCAGTTCTGGATCTCATGGCTCCATGCTGTGTAGACCGGGTTTCTCATTACTGCAGTCAGTGTAGGACATGGTGCCACACGCCGCTGTGGCTGGTCTGGAGAAACACAGAAAGGACAACAACTGCTGTCAACTTCCTTACGAATCAAGAGCATGAAAAAAATAAGTAAGCAGCTACACATATAGAGAATCCAGCTCTCCTTTACATAAAAAAACAGAACCACTTAGGGTGTGCTGATAACTCACGTGGCACCAAGTTACTGCGGCTCTGAGGGGCAAATGGCACACTGTACCGATTAGTTCTCAAAGGAGAGAAGCGTAATAAATCCACCGGCTCAGGGGAGTGTTCATCATTAGAAAAAGACTGAGTCTGCAAAGAGCAACAACAGCAAAGAAAATTTAAATCACTGCTCTACATCAAAACCAATGTAAACAACATCCCAAAGAAATAAAAAGTTACAAGAGCTTGCAGAATGTATTCATAACTTTTAATAATTTCAAGTTTTGTGAAATTAAAGTCAACAATTGCAATGTGTTTTATAAAATTTACATAATGTACGCCATCATTTTTGGCAAGAAGAAAACATCTTGAACAATGTGGTTTACATATGAATTAAAATGTAAACCACATTAATACTTAGAAAAACAGCAGCTGGAGTCTTTTGGGGTGGATCAACTTAACATCGAGAATCTATAGAGCTTTAAAACTTTTTAGATCATCATTTCTGTTTTCCCCTTGAGCCATAATTAGGCTTAGGTCTGGGTTTTGACTCGGCCAAAGTGACGTTTGTATTTGTTTTGCTATGAACCATTGTATTCTATTTTTTGGATCGCTTTCTTATTGCAAAAAGAATCTGTATCCCTGGTCTTAGATTTTTCGAAGACTGCCCCATATTTAACTCCATCTTTGAATTGATATTCGCTTCCCACAGCCTGATACTACCACCACTATGTGCCATAACACTGACAGCTGGCTAAAGATGTAGTCGTGTTAGTTTCTGGTTCTATGGCGCTTTCAGACCGATAGGAAAAAAAAAAAAAAAATCTTAGTCTGTATTTGCGACATGACAAGGTAAAATTATTTTAAAAAAGTGTCTGATTACAAACATGTTTTGTGGTTCTGAACAGTTACCTGCGTGGGAACAGGAATGTGTAACGGAGTCACGTTGCGCCGTAGAGCTGGTGCTGATTTGGGTCTGTACCTCCTCTTTTCCTGCATGTCTGTCCTGCTTCGGCTCTCCTCCTCCTCCGTGGATTTCTGGAGATTCTTTTGGTTTTTTCCTGCAGGAATGTTGGTGTAATATTCTTGGCTCCCCACAAACCCCTCATCCTGGGGACTTACAGCGAGGGCCAGGGAGGCCGGCGGCGTGTTAGTGGTAATGGTGCAGTCAGAGGCAGAGCTATTCTGTTGCCGATGATTAAATCTAAATGAGTCACTTCTTGTGGGTGGTGTGGGGGGCATCTGAGGGGTTTCAGACAAAGAACTCTGTGGCGAATGCTTGAACATTTGAGACAGAGACATGTAGTCAAGTTTAGGGGCAGTCTCTGGCCTCTTGCAAGCAGTTACATCAAATATAGACTTCCTCTGTTTGGGTTTTTTGAAGATGGAAAGCTGAGTGCATTCAGTGACAGAAGCTCCAACTATGACTTTAGGCCATGTTCCTCCACCGGCCTTCACTGTAGGGCTTTGCCCTCTGTCTGCAGATGGCTGAGTGGGACTACAGTTAGAAATCAAAGGGGTAAAAGCAAGGGCCCGAGGATCGAGGTCTTGCCTCTGGTAGCTGTGCACTGGATGAGGCTCTGACAGACTGTGGGAGATGGAAAGTGAGTAGGAGTGCTGGGAGCAGTTAGAAGAGGATTTGTGATGGGAACGAGAGCAGCTGCTGCTGTTTTCCAGGGAATCGCATGCATCGTTACATGCTTCCTCCTCCCTGCTGCCTGACCTGCAGCTGCATGTGTCAGTTTGAGTTGAGCAATTGTGCTTGGAGTTCCTGCAGCCCCTGGGGTGGAGCTCGCCGGATTGGAGGCGCAACGTCTTTTCAGAGTCCCTCAGAGATTCAAATAAGTTCTGTCCAGAAGAGCTCTGTGGAAGGAACTGTTAGGGAAAGAAAGTATGCAGTTACCCATTTCAGACTTACCCAATGCTGCAATAAAACATGACAAAGGGATTGCATCTTTCAGTTTTAAATAAACATTCTATCGGAACCCCTTTGGCCAAAAAATTATGAAGTAAATTTAGTGGCATTATGCAGAATACCTCATCAGAAGCAATTAATCTATGGATCTTCTTTAACTGCTGTTGTTAATATTTAGAGTATAGGATATTCACCTTCATAAGGGAGATAGTTAGAGAGCTGCCACAAGTCCTCAACAGGGACTCGCATTCAGAAAGAGACTTGTCATGAAGTTCATTTCCATTGATCTGCATGCAGCAAAAACAGAGTAAAAACAAACACTTCTTGCTTTAAATATCATAATATTCAAGTTGACTGAAGTAAAATAGTTTACAGCTAGAACAAATTTACACCCAATTCTTAAAAAAAAAAAAAAAAAAAAATTCATCTAAGCTTTTTAATGAAGTGCCTCTGATCTCAGCAATACCATTTTTTACATTTGCCAAATTGTTTAATCCTTTCTTAGCATTTATACAATCTTTTCAAATTTCCCTTTCATTTTATTTCCAAAACAATACTGGACTCTTTATACGTCATCAAATAGCAAAGAAACCAAGTTATCTACAGCACGGGTTTGGGACATTGCTGCCGTTTATGGTTGCTGTCTGTAGAGGGCACTGCAGGCTATAGTTAATGATGGAAAAACCATGTTTGAGATTTGATTTTGGTAAAGACAAATACTTACAGCCAACAGTCTGTCACCAACAGCGAGATTACAGTCTCTGGCGGCTGGACTTCCTGCAGCCAAAGTGGCAACAAACACTCCACTCTCCAAACCGATTCCACAGTCTGAGACAGTAAAAAATGTTCAGACTTGAAACAACTGATATTGTCAACATAATAGTTGCCAAACAAGTTCATAAGCATCACATATGTGGCACAGCAGCCCATCAAAAAAAGAATATACGACACTCAAGCATTTGAAAATCTTCTCAAATTCAATCAGGTACAATGACATGTGGTTTTCAGTACTCTTTCATTTGGTTTTTAGATCTATTGAAGATTGTGGTTAGATGTTCTGAAAGGATCAAGCTAAAATATTTCTTAACTTAATAGTTGGGGCAAGAAACCCACCGTTGTGTCCAGTTAGGTTAATCTGGATTGAAGTGATGACCCGTCCTCCAAGTGACTTTCTCCTTCGAACCACCATATTGATCACTCCCTCCCTACTTAACACGGCCTTAAGGACCTGTTTTCTGTCCTTATTGGTCAGATCCACGTCATTAATCTTTAACAACCAGTCGTTCACCCTGCACAGTAAAGATTCTGATATCAGTATTTTTTTTCAATTATCTAAAACTTTGTTTATCATATTATCCAAGTGGTTAAACTGACTGTTACCTCAATCTTCCTTCTGCAATACTTCCTTTGTCCACTTTGGAAACAAATATCCCACAATCCCCTGCCAAATATGGATCATTTACACTTTCAGTAATATCAAAACCAAGTGCTTTCAAATCCATATCCTAGAAAAAAGATCAAGCAAATAATTAAGTTACTCATTATTTCCTAGCCGTTGTATCAATATGCATATAAAAAAAAAGAAAGTAACCCTTACTCTGTGCTTTTCCAGCTCTACCACTTCCGTTTCCCACTCTATTGAGTCTGTATCTATGGCTGAATCATGTGAACTATGAGCCATCAGCTGCTGATATCTAGCTTCTGTCTCCAACTGGTCATCCAACTTTTCTCTGCAACAACACAAAATGAAATGTTTTATTTAGAATTATGGTTACAACTGTAGCCTAAATGACCCCCAGAGAAAAGAGTAACACTGAGATAAAACAGATGATACCACACCTTGCACAGGGATAATAAAGGTAAAAAATAAAGACATACTTTAGTTCTTTGAGGTCTCGCACGGCATCGTTCCTCTGCTTCCTCGTATCATCCAAATTCCTCAGAGCATCAGCCAGATCGCTTACAGCCCGATCTCTCTCTCGCCTCAGGTTGTCACATAATGTGCTGAGAAGGAAACAGTGCTGTCAGGTATCACAGTAGATACTTCCTTTCAATTTCAGATCTCTGTATTGACAAGCGGAAGGAATTCATCTCCACATCTTAAATATAAGATCTTTACCGAATGCTCTCCCTCTCAGCAACGATCTTGTCCCTCTCCTGGAAGGCCCAGTCCCGCCGACACTTAGCAACCTCTGCCTCTTGCAGAGCTTCTTTGAGCTCCTGAGAAATGGCCTCATACTGCTTCCTGAGAATCTCGATCTCTTTGTTGGTTCGCTCCATATCCAGAGTTGCAGAATCTTGTTTCTGGAGACAAGAGCACAAACATCAGGTCATACGTAATCATGTCCAATGGAAAAAAAGTAAATTCTATTTCATATCAAGATTACTTGCATCTCTGCTACTTTGCATATTGACCTAATTTTATTAAGCTGATGAATGACTAAAAACATGATTTTTAAAGATCCTCTCCAAACATATTAGTGTCTTGATGTGCCAAGCTTAAGAGAAAATTCCTCAAAGACGTGCAACAGAAATTGCAGCAAAAGGTTCCTCTACAAGGTTTTGCTCAGAATTTAATGCAAAACACATTTTTCTAATACTTACTGTTAACAGAGTGTGAAGAACAGTTTTTGCACTCCTATTGCAATGATGTTCTACTTTGTGCTGGTTTAATAAAGCAGTCAAAACACATGTGGTAACTAAAAGTTTCACTCATCCCGACCAGTAAGTGGCGCACTTGCGCTCTCCAGTCTCAACCTTCAGTTATACAGTTTGCCAGCTGGTTGCTTGGCATGTCAATGCTAATGCTAACCAAAGGTTAGTACAAGTTTTAGCTTTAGCATTTAGCTTACCTGTCTGGAAGGAAAACACAAACCTGTGTGACTTCTGAGTATTTTTTTCCGCTTAAATCCCACTTAAAACCCTTTTAGCTTAAATCTGAGAAAAGAAGACATTTCTCAGCTTTATCATGGAGCAACTAGGATCTGGCAACACCCAAGTTCCTTTTTATTTGGCTTCGACCTAATTTTCCATAAAAAAAAATATATAATTATATATTTTTATAGGGGATATTGGTTTTTGATTAAGTAATATCACTTGATCACACCTTTTCTAACATTCCAGATTACAAAATAAAGAGTAATTGGTGCTGATAACATATCAGGTCAATGTTGGTATCGATCAATACTCAAAGCTTTAATATCGGTATCGTGTCTGAAATGAAAAAGTTGTATCAGGACATCCCTTTAATTTGGATATATTTATGTTAGTTCAAAACCTTTAAAACAGTAATTAATATATGATATTTTTATTTCAATAACATTATATTTTTAGTCTGCATTATTCTAGATTTTCTGTGGGTGTATTTTTTTTTTAAACAATCATTTTCATAAAAAGAAAAACTGTTCTAGATATGAGTGTTTAAAAAAATAAAATGACAGTTGCAATAAAATATGAACAACTTTGTGGGAAAAAAAGCATTTCTCTGAATTGAACGTTTAAACCAGGATTATTTGTCCTCAACAATGACATTCCTATTAACTGCTTTTGTGAGTTTCCAAAAGGAAGTTCATGCAACTCCTTAGATACATTCTAAAAATATAAATCGGCAAATAATAAACAAGAATGCTTTTGCGATCCATAATAGGATAATTCAGAAATTGGATCAAGTAGGGCAGTTTGAGGTTTGTCAGGCACAAAATGAATGTAAAGGTCAGCCAGAGCCTGCTGGAGTAAACCATGGTACTCTTGTCTGCCTCTAAATAAATCTCCAGTGGAAAGGCAGTTAAGTGTATTGAGAGGATAAATCAAGCAACTGCTTAATCAGACCGCACCACGGTGTTCATTTCTCATACAGTGTATTATTCTTGGGCACTTAAAAAGTCAAATGGATGAGGCTTGTCGTTTTAATTAATGGCAATCTCCCTAGTGCAGAACTCTGAGTTAGACAGTAAATAATCCCACAATCACTGAAATCAAATTGAAGGGTGATGCTTGAATTTCTCAAGCATATCAATGGGTGGAAGCACCTAGCTTTACTTTGAATACAATATGAGATCAGATGAGCGGATTGTTGTCAAATAGATAAATCAATCCAACAGTTTGGCCTGTGTACCTGTCTGGCCTGGTAATACTCCCGTAGCAGCTGGTCCCTTTGGATGATGGCTTCAGTTCTCTCCTTGCGGGCCATGTCTCTTTCCTCACGCACCATCTCGATGTCTTTGCAGGCCTGGTTTAGCTCCTTCTGTGCCTCAGCCTTGTCCTTTATCTCATGGCAGTATTTCTCCAGCAGCTCATTCTTCTCACAGATCGCTCGGTCCCGGTCCACCAGCGCTGAGGCCAACTCCTAATAGGGATGAATGTGAGGAAACCAATAGAGAAATAAAAGACAGATAAGACAGAAGGGTGGAAGGGCAGGAAAAGACAAGGCAGGGAAAAGGTGCACAAGAAAGGAAGAAAAAACAAAAACAGGAAATAAGATGAAAGGTTGGTCGGTTCTCCCTCTACTCTTAGCTTTTCTTTCCATTCTTATCCAGATCTGAAAAATACTCTAGATGCTTTCCAACATCTAGGGCCGTGGAAGAGTCCAACATTTTATCTCTTACTTGTTGCAAAGCTTCCAGCTCCTCGGTGGCCACCCGTCTCTCTGAGGAATTGTTCTTAAGCTTTGCCTCGGCCACCTCCAGCCCCGTCTGGAGCCTGTCCACCTCTTTGATCACCTGGTCTCTCTCACTCATGATCAGGCGGTACTCGCTGATCACAGAGTCCCGTTCCTCTTTGTACTTCTCGCAGTCCTTCACAGCCTTCAACTGCTGGGTCTTAAGTCGCGTCGTCTCCGACTGCAGCCGCTCAAGCTCTCGCTGCAGCTCCAGGTTCTGGACTGTGGCTTTGGAAAGCTCGTGTTGAGTGTTGTCAAACCTGAATCAAGGTTTTACAATTATTTACATTAGTTTTTACAAATTCCAGAGAGCAGAATTTCATGAAAGTAATTTAATTGCTCCCTCGGTGCCCGCAAAACACATTTTTTAATAATGAGCTTGCAGTTGGAGCCTCATTTCTCTCTGGTGAAAGTTACTAATGATATTCTCATGGCCTCAGATAATGGACTTGTATCTGTACTTGTCCTGTTAGATCTC
>JAUZNJ010039672.1:0-10647 GCA_034780135.1 Jordanella pulchra | reverse complement strand
GAAGAGGAGGAGGAAATGTACACTATCATCGAATCATTTATTACTAACTAGATTTTTAGACAGTTTGTCCATTCACAGAGACACGGTGGACAAATGCAACAAAACAATAAAGAGAGATGGCTTTTAAACATAATAAATTGTACATAATTTAAGTAAACATTGCCTAAATTCTTAAGTTATTTCTTATGCTCAGACAAACAGATAATTGATAAATCAGACTCTACAGTAAACAGGTCGATGAGATCTTTGTTACAAATTGACCTGCTTTTTCAGACCTGAAACTTCTTGCACAATTATAAAAGCAATTTACCATACATTTTCTGCAGGAATTTGTAGGGCTTGTACATGGAAAACATATCACAGATAGTTAAACAGAAGGTATTTCCTCTGTTGAATAACATATATGTAGGTGAGGATTTAAAGTTCAGTTGGTTCTTCAAGAGAAGCAGAAAAAACAAAAATATAGGAACCGTTCTAAAAATGCTGAACTCAATCATAAATTTTTTAAATGTTTGGATTATAAGTTAAGGGAATTATTTATCAGAAAAAAATGATCTACTTAATTTAATACTGTACTTATTTATATAGCCCCTTTTCAAGTCAGGGGACTCCAAAGGGCTTTACATTAGATTCTGTCACTGTTGGTGACAAGCTTCTTTGTAGTCACAGCTACCCGGGGCTCACTGATCAGAAAGGAGGCTGCTGTACACAGACTCCATCAGGCCTCTGACCAACAGCAATGTTGAAAAGCCAGAGTTCAAACAGGCAGCATTTCAAGCCTCTGCATCCCAAACTGTTCCTTAGGTACTGAAAGGTTATTCTAATTTTTTTCATTACATTTTTTTCTTAAACACAGTGAAAATGTTCTTACATTTAGTCTGTCTATCCCTTTTGGAAAAAAATGGCCAAGTTTAAAGGTACAGCTAAAGAAAAGTATTTTCATGTTATTTTTTTCTGAAGTCAGACGTCAAACTGGGTGAAATGGAGACAAAAGCATCGGTGAAGATAAAACAGAGTAAATATATTAAAAAAAATGTATTATAAACTAAATAACTAAGCTATCTTCATAATAAATCTGCTGCTCTGCTGAACCTCTTTAACTGTTAAATATTATTGATCTAAGATATGAATAATATGTGGATCTATAACTGATTCAAATAAAATGTTTCCAAGTGTCTAAATCTGGAATTTATTTTACTTAGATTTTGAGTTTTTATAAATGACTAAAGTGATGAATTCACAATAACAAACTACTTAGAATCTAACTTTGCTTAAATCAAATTTTACATCAGAAGGAAAAAATTTCAACATCTCAAAACAGCTTTGGATAAAAAAGATAAACATTCTAAATGCAAAATGTCATCAGTGAAATAACAATAAAAAAGTCTGGAATCAATGTTGGTGAAGGTTTGTGTTGCAGAAACATTTATTGCTGAAACTGAACAATGAAGTTTTTAAGTTTTTTTTTTAAGTAAGCCTTATTAATTAACAGAAATTAAGATGATGACTTGTTAGAACATACCTCTGGGAAAAGGGATAAACAACTTTCTCAAAATTCACTGGAAATAATGAAAATCAATATTACACTTATTTTATTCATAAATGAAAACCAGAAAAATGGTGCCTGGTCTCTGAAACTAAGATGTACGTTTTTATAAAATCAGTTCTGTAGCAAAACCTTTTTACTCCAACATGAAAAACAGTATGGTGCTAAATTAGGGCTGAAAACAAAACAAAAAAGAAGCACATAACTTCTTAATCTTTATGTTAAAATCGTGAAAATAAATGGCGACGTTAAATGTCAACAGATAATAAATTAACAAATACAACCATGTTTTGAAGTGAATTCCCTGCAGTTAATCAGATGAAGGATTGCAGGCCTACCTCCTCTTGTATTCGTCTCTTTCCCTCTTCACTTTAGCCAGCACGTTGTACAGAGCTCTGATCTCAGGTGTGATGGTGTCGATCTGGACCCCGATGCCGTCTGGGTGCATCCAGGAGACCCCGGGCCCCGTGGCGCATGACTCCCTTCCCATGCCGAAGCGGCGGGTGTGGTTAAAGGACCAGATGGTTCCAGGGAGGAAGCGTGGCGGTGGAGGCAGAGTGGTGCTAGGGGCCGGACCGGAGTAGGGCGCGTGCTTGTCGTTGATGTTGGTCGCTGTTTTGTTTGCACTACTTGGACTTTGAGGAGCGCCAAGGGAGGAACCCAGGGAGGTGAGGTTAGAGTTGGAGTCGGTGTTCAGGTTGCTTCCGAGGAGTGGAGGGGGGTTCAGGGTGGGGGAGAGGAGGCCACCAGGTAGATAGGCAGAGTTACTGACACTATGGAGCGGAATATAGTTCGGTCTGGATGGGATTGGCCCGATAAATCCAGTTTGGACCCCCGTGTCTTTGGTCAGTGACTTTTGATGGCCCTCTCCTCCGCTGCTACTCTCTGCAGCCTGCTGCAGCTGCTTCTCCAGAACTTTATTCCTGCGCTCTAATTCGTGCACCTTCGCCAAAAAGCAGCGAAAGCGCAGGTTCAGAGTCTTAAGCACACTGATATTGGATCCCAGGTCGTTGCGCAGCGCCGTGGCTGCAGGGGGCGTGCGGTGCAGGTAGGGCAGGCTCGAGGACGGTGGTAGGACACCCAGGTCCAGCCCATACAAGCCATCAGGCCCAAACCCTCCACTGTCTCCCAGCAAGTAGCCTGGCTCCGGGATGACTGCTTCAGTCTGGCCCGTCATCTGGTGATGCTGCTGCGGAGCCAGGAAGCCGTTCTCCCCCAGGACAGGATTCATTCTTGAGTAGGAAAATCTGAAATGCTCAAAATCCGGCATGAACCCAACTTCTGTGGATTCAACTCGGCAAGTAATTCAGAACGAAACCCTTGATCTGGGCGCTTTTCTTTTAATCGTTTCCTTCCTGACTTGCAGGATTTCTTTGAGGATGTGGAGCTGCGGGTTGAATCAGATGTATTAGGATAATGTGACCTTATAAAGGCAGAAAAAAAAAACAGACCAAACCTCATCACAGAAACACAGTAACCAAAAAGACCTTTCAGTAACACGCCATTTAGAATAAAATGCAATCAATTCTTTATTTCCGGAAAACATCTGCGTCCTGCGGTCAGTTTATTTTTATGCAGCATTAGAGGAAAAACAGCAGTGGTGCGCACAAGCATGATGCATTTTTCCAATCTTTTTAATAAATCCACACATTTTAATCTCTCTCAAAGATTCCTTCTTACATACCTGAAACACAACAGTCAGCTATTTCAGGCTCCGCTTAAAAAGGTGAAATCAGTCCGAAGCGGCCGTGGAAAGGAACCCAGTCACTGATAAGCATCAGCGCATGACTGCGGCGGTGCTTTACCGTAATTCCTCTGTAAGAGGGGCACCGAATGCTAAATCATTGATTTGATGAAGATTTCAAATAAAACAAACAATTTTTCATCCGTTTATCAAACGTTTGCTCATCATTTATGGGGATTTTTTGACACTGCTTTTATGTTATTGGTCCAAAACCCTGATGTCACAGATTTCCCCACGAGTTAATGTTAAGAACTGCTTCTGACCTTTAATGTCCCTCGATGTGAAACCCTTTTTAAAGCAGAAATGAAATTTCAAAGCATGATCCACAATCTATAAGCAAAGATGAACATGCTGAAGTATATAACATTTAAGCAAAGAAGCGGTCAATCACAAGCATCCACACACCGCTGCTAAAATGCTAAGATTTGGTGAGAATATATTCCCAACTTTAATGTTTGGTCAGAAAAATCCTAGAAGATGAAGGATCAGTTTTAACTGAATATAGGAAACCCCACATTATGCCGCTAAAATCCAGTTTAAAACTTTGTACTAAATTGCCTGCATCAAGTACATGGCTTAAATTATGAAGTTTGGTTTCCAAACAAATTTCATTTAAGGTTTTAGGTTGATTGAGATTAGTCAGCCATTGATCTATTCTTTAAGACATGGAGGATACAGGAGATTGTTAAATGCAGAGCCAGTACTTTGTAGATTCTTTTGAGATTTCAACAGAGCAAAACTACACTTTGAAAATAATTAAACAGCTTGAGCTGAAGAGTCAAGTGGTCACAAGAGAATCACATTTCAGCAAAAGGACTAAAACAAAACAAACAAAAAAAAAAAACAAAAAAAAAAAACACATCAAACCAATCACATTCAATTTGACCAGTTTATTACAGCTCAGTGTTTTTTTTTTTTCCTTCTCTCTCTCCAAAATGGCAGTCTGGTACCAGGACATGGGTCCCATTTCTTTTCACATAAAGAACCAGCATTAGCTTCACTCCTTGGAGAACATGTGCTGGAGCAGGTCACACACTCTGTTGCTGTAGCCAAACTCATTGTCATACCTGGATGTGGAAAAGAGGAGAGAAAAAAAAAAAAAAAAAATGTTCAAATTACTTGAAAGCTAAATTCCCTAAAATTAACATTTCCATCAGGCTTCAAAATATGACTGAAAGAGTTTGAGTGATTCCAAGAAGTGCCGTGATTGATGCTGGCAATAACCACTCACCATGAAACCAGCTTGACAAAGTGGTCGTTCAATGCGATGCCAGCTCCAGCATCAAAGATTGATGAGTGAGAATCTCCATTAAAGTCTGTGGACACAACCTGAGCACAAAGTCATGTTTAGGAACACCTACTGGCAAAATAAAAAGCTAGAAAACACAAACACTTGTACTCTCCTGCCTGGAGATATGCTGCCATCTTCTGGCAGGACCACCAGGTCAAATGTTACTCCCTTTACCTGATCTTCTGTGTAACCAAGAACTCCTTTCAATGGCCCCTCTGCAGCAGCTTTGACAACCTTTTTGATGTCATCATACTTTGCCTGAATGAGTAGACCAAGGAAAGGACCAAATTACAAATTATGCTGTTGGAAAACATCTGAATCAGAAGATGCTTTATTCCCAAGTACCGTTTTACATGCATGTAATAAAGTGCTACACAGACAAGCAAACGTACAGCTAACATAAGCAAAAACAGGAGTATAACATTTAGAATAGACATAACACCATCAAATTCAGACTCCAAAATAATGATAGGAGGCATTAGTGAGCAGATCTTTGTTCTAAGGACAAACGGATCAACTGTTCAGGTTCTGCCACTTACAGGCTTCTCCAGACGGACTGTCAGATCAACAACTGAGACGTTTGGGGTTGGAACACGGAAAGCCATACCAGTCAGTTTTCTGTGATGGATTTACACCATGAGTGAACCTGAATGTCTCATCAGTAAATCATTCAAATTTGGTAAAAGATGATCTTTACCCATTCAGCTCAGGGATCACTTTTCCAACAGCCTTTGCGGCTCCAGTAGAGGCAGGGATGATGTTCTGGGAGGCACCGCGTCCATCTCTCCACATTTTACCTGAGGGGCCATCGACAGTCTTCTGTGTGGCAGTGGTAGCATGGACAGTGCTCTGGATGGGAAGAAGTCCAGAAACAATTTATGGATTAGTTGAAATCAACCATCAGTTAAAAGGTGAGCCTTTCCAAATGAACACTGTAGGAAAGCAGAAGGTTTAGAGGCATTTTAAATATTCTTTTACCATGAGACCCTCAACTATTCCATAGTTGTCATTGATGACCTTGGCAAGGGGAGCCAGACAGTTTGTTGTGCAGGAAGCATTGCTAAAAGGAGAGGGGGGGGAGAAAAAAAAAATTCTCTAACATTTCATTGTTTAAAATATCTCCCAAAAGAAAAAACACCCTACGAACTACTGACCTGACAACCTTCATGGAGTTGTCATACTTGTCATGGTTGACGCCCATGACAAACATAGGAGCATCTGCACTTGGAGCTGAGATCACCACCCTTTTTGCTCCACCTTTCAAGTGAGCCTGGAAGGTAGAAGCCAAAACTGTGGTTATCTTTTACATCTTCAGTTAATATCCACCACAGTTTCATCAACACCCATCTCCTTTTAATAAAGTGATTTGGGGGAACTTACAGAAGCTTTCTCGATGGTGGTGAACACACCAGTGGACTCCACCACATAGTCCACACCAGCATCACTCCATTTGATGTTGGCAGGGTCCCTCCTACACATTTTTTGAAACTTCAAGGTTAACCATAACCAATACAAACTACAAGCCTGTAACTCAAACTAGGGGATGCATACTCTTGGAAGACAGTGATGTGCAGGTCACCGATAACCAGCTTGCCGCCCTCTGCCTTCACCTCCCCATGTTTCCAAGTACCATGAGTGGAGTCGTACTTGAACATGTAAGCCTAAAAGACGAGTATAAAAATAGACAGGGATTTGAAAATGTTTAAATACATTTGGAAACATTTAAAATTTCCCATTGGCTCAACCCTCCATCCCAAACTACATTGACATGAAGTTTCATAAAAAAACAGTTTAAAAGAAGAGACAGAGAAGCTTGCGCACCATGTATTCAAGGTCAATAAATGGGTCGTTGATGGCTACAACCTGGACCTTTCCACCCATGGCTGCAGCACGTGTCACAAGACGCCCGATGCGTCCAAATCTGAAATCCAGCAACAGGAAAAAACTTTTGTTTAGCAAAGGATTACAAAGACAGGAATTAAGTTGGTTCCAAGCAAAAAAAAACAAAACACAAAAGTAAAGCAAAGTAAAGTAAAACTCAAATCCCTCCAATTTAGTTCAAATTCTTTACATTATCTTCAAAAATTTTGCTACCATTGTCATACATTCCTATTGGCACAAACTTGAGTAAAAACAAGCTAATGGCAGAGCCCACACAAGGTCCGCCCACCTAGAAGATAAAGATGTTTGCACTGGAACCAAGAGTCAGTTTATGCCTTAGATGGGAACCATAACTGAGCTTTGAAGTAGAATGATTAAGAACTGAGATAAGTATGGATCACCTACTTCGAAAAACCTTAAGGACATAACAGCTCAGGTTCCATATAGGGGAAGAGGAAAAATGGTTGGAGGACATTTTCTAAGTGTGGATCATGAAGGTGACTTTAATACATCACCTCTTAACATCCTTTTTCATTCAGCAATAAAGGATTCTGCACCACATACCTATCAAGATTGATTATTTTGTAGTAAACATCTGATGATGTCAACTAGTCTAACTGATCTTTATTTGGTTCCTACAAAAGTAGGAGTGAATCTTGTTTCAGGACCACCATCAACTGAGATGTAGAAGTTCAGACAGTCCAAGTGCAACTGGCTATGAACTACAGTGTCTTAATTATAGATGAAAGCTGTCCATGAGGTTTATGATTTCAGAACACATAAGGACTTCACACTTGCCCAGCAACAGATTGGGGGTTAAAAAAAGAATCCTAAGAAAAGAAACAATGCAAAGGTGAATTCCTTAGTTTATTGGTGCTGGATGCAGTCCAGTTACACGGACATAGCAGGAGAGGGTCAGCAACTCTTCAGCCCTCCTTTAACCATTTTAGGAAACAAGCAACCTGGACTGTAGCCCATTTTGAATTTGACCCCTTTTGTCTGACCTCCCCCCCACCAAGAGCAACCATCTAAATCCCCCCTCCAGTGGGTCCTGCTTCACAGGGCGGTGAACGATTTCAACAATCACCAGGTCTTAGCATGGATGATCTCTGGACCTCAAAGATATTTCAAGGTTAAATTTAGACAAGTGGGAATAATAATAAGAGGAATGTGACAGCTGAGGGAAAACAGCGATGCAGACAGTGGAGGGGCCTGAGGGGTGTGAATGGAAGGACCCCCACATACAGAGTCACAGCACCAGAAAGCTATAAATAACGAGGCAATAGACAGACCTGAAATGACAAGATGTCCAGCTGTCCTAAAACTCAGTTTTGGCCTGTACTACAGCTCATATTTGCAGACTACACACAAAAACCATTAATCACGTTCAATACTTAAGTCACATCCTCCGATTTTCTTTGCATCCTTAACTGAAATACTGTCTAGAATTTAAAAAAAGGACATGTTCTGACATAAGCCTTTAATGATCAGAGGAAAAAAAAAAAAAAAAAAAAAAAAAAAAAAAAAAAAAAAAAAAAAAACCCTCAACAACAAGTTAGAGGTCAACGCTTCAAACATCCTGAAAGTTGTGGACCCCAGTCAGGATTAAAAACCTTGCAGTCTCATGCACATCAAACGTTAAGAAAAATCTGATGAGTGCTCCAACGGAAAATTAAAGTCAGAACGCCAATAGCCAACATAAAACAAAAAGGTAATCTGAAAATGGACAAAAAGGAGCTTACCCGTTGATTCCAATCTTCACCATTTTATCTGTTGCGGTCTCCTTGGCTCTAAATGGGCAAACAGTTTAAAAATCCAGTTTAAAGCTCAAGACAATGTTGTTTTATAAAAAAAAAAAAAAAAAAACGGCGACAATCAGTGCAACTATCCCCAACATTAATAATTAGACTTCAACCGGTTATTTTAAAGTTAAATGAAAACAAGATTAAAACAAAAGGAGCGTTTAAAGTTTTCGCCTTGAAGCTCCCAGAGAATCAGAATCTACTCACCTGCGCCTCAAATGATTAATATGGAAAAAACTGAATGCAAACAGAAGAAATATGCTGAATAAGGAAAACCGGGAGGAGAGACACCTGAACCGCTTGAAACGACCCAGCCAGACCTTTAATTATAAAGCAGGAGTGTAGCGTGGAAATAGCGGGAGTTATTTATCCCAGCTGCGTGATCACGTCACTATCCATATAGGGGACGGACCTGAGTTTGCTTCATGAGGGAAAACTCGTTTGAAAATCATCATAATTTATATCCAGTCAAAGCTTTTCTAAATAACAATATACAAACGGGACTTTGATTATTTATGACTTTTTTTTAATCCACGTAAACTAATTCATTTCTTTTGGGACTCTTCTTACACTACAGTTATTTGAAAAGGTATGAAAAACTTCTTCGGTTCAAGAATTTTGACTTTACTTTCAAGAAAGAATGTTTTGTTTGGATTGGAAAAAGTGATCTTTATAATGCAGATATTTAGATATTCAAGTGCAAACGCCAAAGCCATCCAAATGATTATTGCCCACAAAAAATACAACCCTCAAGAACCAGATTGATTTCAACGCCATACATTTTTTTTCTTTATCACCATTAGATAATGTATCTATGTATATATACTGTGCTTTTCCTGTTTCTGTGTTCTTGTTTTCGCAATTTGCATTTTATTGGTTAAAATAAAGTTAATTTTCATCAAAATTGAACCCTATTAACCAAAGTGTCCTTTAGCAGCTGGTGAAAGCAAAGCCTTAGAACATGGAATAGTCAGGGGGGCATTTGATCAAAAAAGGTTGAGAACCAATGCTCTAAAGGTCTGTCAGTGATGAGTTATTGAAAGTCAATGATGACTAGAACTAAGCTTTTCAGAAACTAAGATTTATTACAGTCGAGCCACGATTTAACAACAAGAGTGTATACTTTTTCACATAGGTCAAAGCTACTTTAGACACAGAGTTTCCACTTGATAAATGAAATCCTCCTTTTTGTATTTAGTCAGGTTATCATTGTCTGACATTTGATTATTTTAGTTATGTCTGATAAAAAGATATAGTTCAATCTTTTGAGATGACGTCAGCTTTACAAACTGTTTTTCATTTTAACTTTTGGCAGCTGGTTAAATAAATGAACACATTTAAAATCAATTTAACTCTCTTTGTACTAAACCGACTGTATGTTACTCATCTTTTCCTCAAAGTAGTTGAAGCAAACTTGGAGAATCAGGTTCTGGGCTCATTCCAATTCCTCTGATCCATTTGACAAAGAATGAAACATTCATGCTCACAGATAAAAAAACAACATCTGGGAAGGGTTTGTCTATCAGCCTTTCAGAAAGCTTTGAATACGATTTTGGAATAACACAAAAAAACCCTTTGGTTTTGATGTCTGTTGTTTTAATCCTTATTGTTTTTTAGACTTAAAATAAACTTTTTCTGGTCTTTAGCTAAACAAGCTGGTCTTTTTGCAGCCTCTCAATAATTAATTAAGCTAATAAAAAAATAGAAAGAAGAAATAAAATTTCAGCAAATCTCTGAGGATATTTAGACAAAGAATATGAAAATAATTAAGCATGGTTTAAGACCCCTGAAAGGTTACTGAGTGCAAACCTTATGAAGTCCTGATGCAGGATAGTATTGTATTTCATTTTGATTAATCTGTATCTGGGCTCTAATACTTGGCTTGTTTCTTGCTTTTTTTACTTCAAAGTTGGACCAGGACAACACACCCCAAAGAAATAAACAAGATAAAATATGAATTTGTTATTTGATCTGAATTCTTTAGAAAAAACAAGCAAAAAAAACCAAAACAAAACAAACAAACAAAAAAAACACTTCCCCATTCTAGCCTTCAGAGGGCAGCAAAACTCCACGGTAAACGCATTGCATTTGTAAACCTGCATAGACCATCAATGTGCAGATATTTGTGCTGCTATCACTGCCAAAGCACTGGATTAACTTGATAACTGAATTTGGTATGTAAATTAATTATGCAATTTGTTGTAAAGCAGCAAAAATATTTATATGAACGGAGTTCCTTAGATAAGCACAGATTTACCAGGTGGTCATTTTAATTTGACCAAAAAGTATATTTTTTGCAACCAGAGAGTGTCTGTCTGTCTGTCTGTCTGTCTGTCTGTCTGTCTGTCTGTCTGTCTGTCTGTCTGTCTGTCTGTCTGTCTGT
>JAUZNJ010039671.1:0-10647 GCA_034780135.1 Jordanella pulchra | reverse complement strand
CTCTCATCTTTTTAAGTGGGAGAACTTGCACAATTGGTGACTGACTAAATACTTATTTTCCCCACTGTATCATCCACGTTACGCTTACAGGGGAAATTTATGAAATATATATGTAGGTGGAATTACAGCTCTGGAGCAACTTAATTTATACAATATGGGGAGTTTAGACAGCATAAAGTGGCGCTGTTTCCTTTCAGTGAAAAATCTCAAGTTACAAATGCCAGCAAGCATGGAGCATCAACAAGTGCTGCATATTGACCTGAAAAATCATTTTAAATTTCTTGAATGAAGCCAATAGTTGGGTAAAAAGTTCTGCATTTAACAAAGTTAATATTCAGTTTTTAACTCCGCTGCATTGCTTACATTAGCCCTAAAGGCTTCCACCAGCTCTAACTGTTCGATGTGAAAGTCTGTCTTCATGCATTGATATAGAACGTTGTTCCAAAAGTTCTCAGAAAACACCACGTTGCATCATCATCATATTGCAACTCTGCAAAACATTTAGCTTTTTGGCAAAACACTGCAAAGTTCCAGAAAATCTTTATTAAGCCCACAAACACCAGCAGGAATAATTACTTGAGACCTGAATTTCAATCTGCACTAAACCCTTCTACAGTCAGATTAAATCTCATTAACAGGTAATGATGGAAATCATTTGTGGTAGATTATACGGTGAACTAATGGCTGCCGAACGGTGCGGTCTGATTGTTCTGCCACTTCAAGCTTACCGGTCCGAGTGACTTTCTTTGAGCGCACAAATGCACCTCGTCTAATTGCAGCAGGTCAGCAGACTATTGCGTGCAGAAATACATAAGCTGACCCCGAATCAAAGGGGAGGTAGGAGTCCTTAAAGAAAGCCAGTCTTAAGAGCTTTGTCTTTATCAATACACAAGATTAATCAGCACTTAAGTATATTTATTTCAAGGTGGCTAATGAATAAATAATACCATAAAAACCCTTTTACAGAGAAATATAACATTAAGCAAAGACCACACATTTAGTTGTTGATTAAAGCAGAGCTTACAAATGTTAAGGTCATTTACTTAATCATCCCAGTGGTCTGATGTCAGCACACTGTATCATTAAACTGAACCTTTGGAGAAAAAATAATAATAAAAGAAAAAAATACCAGAAAAATCAAGTCAATGCATTTCAAAGGTTTGGATCTGATTCATCTCGAGTTCCTCTGTGTTTTAAAGAACAACTTCATCGCATTTATAGTTGTTGTTTCTTTGGTAAACAGCCGAAGAAATCAGACGAGATGAAAACCAGTCACAGGAAATGTGGAAACCAACCCACCAAGAAGACTTTGGAGTCAAACAAATGATAACTTAAATCCACAACATTTCCAAAGCAAACAAGTTCCTAAAATAAACCAAATCTGAACTGGAGTCTGAGAAACAAAACTTTCAGGCCTTGAACAAAAACTTTAACTGATCAGTAAACCAACCAGAAATTGCTGGGGAATTGCTTATCTATTATTACAAAATTAAGTCTTTAAGAATGGAGTAAAAATCCACTTGGAAATGATGCAACTTGTAAAACACTTTGAAAAATGTTGAACTATTTGAAGGCAATGCTTTAAAATACAGAACAGTAAAACTTCTATTATTCAAATAAATGAATCTAATTTCTAACCAACAAAATAATAAACTGAACGCAGAGCGACTTTGATTGTTTCAAAATAAAGGAACAGCGGTCATTAGCTTAATAGCAAAACTTGCCTCCTATTCAATTAGCACAACAGAGCCCATAATTCAGACTAATGAATACAATCTTAACTTAGACTGTTGCAGAGATAGTATTTCCTCTGATGATGGACATCAAACAAAGCCTACAGAGTCTCCAAAGACCAAAGCAGAGCCAAAATACAGGCCTGCAAACTCAATAATAGCTTTTTTATGCTATCCCCCCTCTACACTCCAGACACAAATATCAATTATTGGGATTTTATAAGATGAGGAACAAGTTTTAGAGAATTAAAATCTTAAAGACATAGAACGTTTTGATAACAGCTTCTTTAATATTCATTAATAAATCAAGTGTGTTAATATTTACTTTAACAGCTACTGTTTGCAATGGATATTTTAAGGTAAAATCATGCAACCCTTACCTTTCACTTCATAATGACTTGTGTTAGTTTAGAACATGAGATCCCAATAAAATACATCAGAGTTAGTTGGCTTTAATGAGAGAAAATGGGGATAAAGCACAAAGCCAAAAAATACATCTGCAAAGGGCCACCTTTCCTCTAATTACTGTCAGATTTTAAAGGCAGTAATTACCTAAATCGGACCCCAGAGCAAATAATAAACATCCAAGAACATCCATCCCTACAGACATCAGAGGTCAGGGTCAGATACAGAGCAGCAAACCAGAAATCTGGATAAATTTCAGTGTGTTGCTCAAGGCTACTTCAGAAGATTGGAGGCTTGCTGATACACATGGCTTTTATCCAAATCATTTGCTTGAGACTAAACGTATATTTATCTACTCAGTCCAACCCGCTGACCCTGATGTTCATGATACTGTCTCCGGCCACAAATAAAAGCTTGAATTGCATTGCAGCCACGGTGCCAAAGCAAACGCATTTGCTCAACGATGACAGATGAGACCTGACCAAATCCCCCTAAAAGGTGGGGGGGATATGACTCAACTGAATGTTGCGAGACTGGCACAAATTGCATGGGAAATGACCCTCATAAGAATTAACCATGAGGAACAGCTTAACCTGTGAAATGGCTCTGAAGCACCAACCAAAGTCAGAAAGAGATGTTATCGTCCTGGTAACGGATAAATTCCCTCTGGTCGACAGTAATGTCAAGATTAATCCAGTGATGTCACAATCACTGATTTATTGGCTCATTATGGAGGGTGTGCATCATTGTGAGGCCTGAAGCTGTTAAAACGACATTTATAGTGAAGTTCAAATATAGCTAAAGGGGAAAAGTACCAGAAGAGTCTTGTGATCCTTAAACATATACGTTTCCTGCCTGCATTTATGTGTCCAAGGCAGTATTTATAGATCTATTTACAGATCTTTTAGGTTCTGTTTGTCAGCAACAGAGTGTTTGGGTAATAAATCAACGCTGCAGAATTCATCTGATTTGATTGGTGATGGTTTTATTTTTTTGTTTTATAAGTTAGCTCAAATGAACCGGTTGACCATTTTAGGTATTAATTTACTAAAGGGGGCTAGGAAAATCCTGTGCTTATAAAAACACATACTCCCTTAGTTTTAATAAAATCTGTCGACTGCTGTAACACACTGATGAAAAGCTATAAACAGTTATATTATATTTAACCTAAAAATGTCAACTTCCAACACTCAGCTACTATTAGCCACTTTCATTTTAAAATTGCTAACGTTAGCCAGGAAGCTAACAGTTCATGAAAACCATGGAAACTTGCTGCCAAACAAAAACTGTTTCTTAAAATCCTTAATCAATAGAACAATTAGTGTTTAGCGTTCTGTTGATTTACTTTTCAACAAAAAAAAAAAAGGCGCATAAAACAATGTGTTTAAAAATGTCGGCTTTAGACCGTTTCTCAGAGAGAGCACCTTCCCTAAACATTTTTTTTTTTTTTTTTTTTTTTTTTTTTTTTTTTTTTTTTTGGAGCAGCAATGCAGCGTCAAGGTTGTCAGATCTTATGACAAACCCTGTCAGCTGCTTTTGGAGAAGAAATAATAAAGTTATTGAAAAGTATTTAACATGTTGCGTCAATGAGCATTCAGTCAGCAAAGAACTTCAATACAGGAGTGTTTCAGCGCAGAAACAGGTAAAAGATGAGGGTTATGGTCTGCAGTTCATTAAGTATGTCGATGGTTGAAATCAACATTCTTTCATTTTCTACACATTGTTGTTGTCCAGACATTTCTGGGAAAATATCCGAAGTTCTCAGTCCTCTGTGTTGATTTTAATGTTTATAAAATATAAGCCTAAAATATGAACTTAAGTGTTTTATTGGAGGACTTAACATGTGAAATCTGTATAAAAGAGGAAGGAAGTCAAGACAAAAGGCGAGTGGATGAAGATAAGGAAAGAATCAATTACTCAAGGAAAGAGAGAAGACACGGTCTAAACACAGAAAAAGAAGAAGGAAGGGAAAGACACAAAGCAGGAAGGACAAACGTAATGAAAGAAGAAACCACATAAGGAGGGACCGAAAAAAAAGACAGAAAAGGAAAGAAAGGTGGTAAAGAATGAAGTACTAAAAAAAGACCAAAATCTCTGGAAAAACGCAAGGAAGAAGAAAGGAAAATAGAACAATAGAAGGGAAAAGAGGAAGGACACTAGGATGAAAGGAGAGAAGGAAGGCAGAGGTAGGGCACAAGGAAGAGAGGATACAAGGGTAGCTTGTAATGAAGATGCAAAAAAAGGGCAGAAAAGTAGAAGAAAGAAAAAGATGGAAGCAAACTAGAAAGACATTTACATGAAAGGGGATCATTAGAGAAAATGCACATATTTTTCAAACTTTTTTAGAGTTGGAAAACAGAAATATTAAATCCCTTCCTTTCCTGGGTTTCTACAGACTGATTAAGGAACTCAATGAACCCAAGAAGACACAGCATCTTCTCTGCTGCACTAGAAGCAGGTTAAAGGTTAAAGAAATACAGCCTCCTTCACATTTTCTGACACAAAGCCTGCAGATACATCCTACTTTATAATCCAGAGCATTTTATCAGTGGATAAAAATAAACCCAATGTTAATATATTCATAAATTTATCCATTTTTGGGGGGTTAAATTCAAACTGTGTCCAACATGTAGGCCTTTTATATTACTTTTTTATTAACGGCTAAATATGTTAGTGTGTAGAAATAATACTGGAACCTCACACCACCCTAAATACACATCTAAGGGAAAAATAAAACCTCGTCTGTTTGGACACACAGGACAATAGTTAAACGGACAAAATGTGGACATAATAAAGATAATCTGGGGAAGACATGAGGCAACATTTACTTGGCTGTGGGACTCAGAAGCACACAAAGGATTTTTTTGTACAAACTGCTAACTTGCTTTGTGACTCCAGACCTTGTGAGATGATGTCAACAAAATGCAAAAATAATGCTTTGCCTTATCACGGATCTATTACAACACATGTGTGTGTGTGTTTAGGTGTGTGTTTCGAAGTGGTAGTAATGAGTGAGCGGCCGTCTAAAACAAGTTTTGTTGTTCAGGTCGGGCATCCTGAAAACATCTGTGACGGATGGAACATTCCTGGAACAGGAGGCTAAACAGGAGGGAAGGAAAGGCAACACTGTGACACACACTTTCGCACACACACACACACATTTAATGCATACTGCCAGGGTAAGAGCGTGTGAAGCGGAAATGAGTCTGTCTTGTCGAATCCGGCTGACGGATACTGAGGCACAGGGAGATCCGACTTGAAGACGTTCCCATTCGGGTTGTCGGCTCTACGGCGGAAGTCTGCGCTCTATCTGCAGCATCCTGGTGACGCGGCTCACCTTCAACCTCAGCAAAACACGGTCTGTGTGTGCGTGCATGATTGATAGTAATGACTCTGGAGGAGTGAGCAAGCTCACAGGGTCCGATAACCCAGGCTGAGCTGTTGTGTAAGGGAAGAAACGCAGGTTCACAGCCAAAGTCAACACACACTACTCTCTCCTGAGGATAACAGCCACTCAGCTGATTTCTAATTACTCACAGACATGCGGTATCTGTGTGCACACACACACACACACACACACACACCCACACACACAGAGTCCTGTGGGAGATCATAAAATGTGACAGAAAGCCAACAAGGAAAGAAGTAACTTTTAATATATGCCACCTTTCTAATTTGACCAGTGAGGTGAAGAAAACAAATGATGTGGTGAAGGTGTACTTGCATGGCGGTCGGAGGTCTGCATCGGGCTGAGAACAGGAGATCCTGCTGGACTGCAGAGCTCGGGGAAAGGGTTGGGAATGGCCGGCAGGGAGGCTGGACGCAGCTGGTGCTCCTCCTTCAGACACCTGCAGAGGGAGACAAACTCATTTCTGTAGAGTTTACCCAAGCTGAAAAGATCAAATCTACAAACCATAAAAGGCTGATGTCATCTAAAAAAAATAACATAACAGCCTGAACACTGAATGTTCGGCTCCGCCATTAATAATTCATTAAAAGGTCATTTCAGATATTAAGTCTCTTGAAAAAGTCCCAAAAATTACACATCTGTGTATTTTAATGGGATTATATTTGATAGAGCCAAAAATAACAGTGCATGGTTAAGAAGGAAGGAAACGATACATGAGCTTCAAACCTTCTGACAAATAAAAAAAGAAAAAAAAGCAAGAGCAGTATGGATTTATACGCTCTGTACATCCATCTTAGCATGATGTTTAAATAATCCCCCCAAGAAAGTCAGGATTAGCAAGTACCAAATAGAATCCACATAGTTTAATGCTAGCATAAATGCACCTGTATGGTATAACATACTATGCCCATAAAGATAGCAAAAATTAGGGACAAGAAAGTCATATTTTTTTTTTGTATTTTTTCCCCTTTTTTGAGTAGGTAAGTGAGACAGATTGCCAATGAAATACAAAGATTTCCATTTAGCATGAGAACAAAATGTCTCCATTGTATTCTTCAGATACATAATATCTGGTTATCTTATTATAAAACACCTAATACACTGGTTGAACATTTTATTTACCTGCTCAAATAACAGCAAAAAAAACTTAAAAAAAAGGTAATTGTACTTATTTTCAGATTTGTAGTGAAAAAAACCCCACTAAATGTGTGATAGTGTTTACCTATTCCTTTTTGACCCTGAAATAAGCTTTGCACCTGGCACCACCAGCAGACACAAACACCGTTGTACGCTGTCGTTGCCTGCTGGTGGATCTTACTCATGCATCCACCTACTTAGCATCTTCCAGGGTTTCAGTTCTGCCTTCAATAAACTCCAATGTACACATTTCATGCCAAGTTTTATCCCTGCATCTAATATTTGTCCTTGTTCACACTTTATCTTAGACTATGGTTTTTTTCCCCTAACCTTCAAGGGAAATTACTTTATTTACTCATTGCGTTTAAGCGTAGTGTTGTACCTCAGGTCGTGTATTCTTGCTATGGTAAGCACAGAAGAAGCTCAAAGTTAACCAGAAAATAAACAACATATAAAACACAGAATATGTAATAAGCCAACAGGGAGCCATGATTTAATTAGAAAGCCTTCGTACACAACCACAGTGAGCTGATGGCTCAGGAATTCTTGAAACAATGTGGCAGGGGGCCTTTAAAAGGAACAAGCAGCATCACGCCCTGTACTAAACAAGCAGACCCCGCTTTAGTTCAGAAATTTGATATTTTTGTTCACAAAAAATAGTCATTTGTAGAGACAGGTGGTTATGGTGCAGAACGTAAACTGGACCGTTTGCATAATACTGCATATGTGGCAAGCAAACTATCACTCATCCCGAAAGCATGGTGAAACATAGTGGGGGAAGCATCATGCTGTGGGATGGGTGCCGTAAGTTTTACAATCAATCCTGGAAATGCAAACCAGAAGGAAGTCGGGAAATCAAAATGTTCTGATCTCAGGAGATTATTAAACCAATTAACCAGAGGTCCAGGTTTCTTATTCACCAATGTTAGGATTAGCCTTCAGTGGAAGGGATAAACCAAACGTATTAAATTAGGTTTATGCAATAAAGTCCATGGACCTTAGGTTTAGGTTTCCTCCAAAATCTACTGTGTACATTTTATTTTTTTTTTTACGGTTTGACTGAACTTTATTGACAAAAAATTAGAAGCTCAACAGCCTTTAAATGTCTCGACAAACAGCAGTAAAGGGTGTTTCTGTAAAAAGATAATAAATTAGAATCATAGTTACAACTTTTAATTATCTTAAGTTTTGAAATAAAAGATTTGAAGGAACAAGATTTAAAAATTCTGCGGAATTAACCATCTCCACCATCTGTGTGGACTTCCAGCACGTATTACGCTTCACATGGTCTGGTTAATTCACCCCATTGGGTGAGAAATAATCTAATTTACATTTTCTTTTACTAACAATTTAAATATTCACTCCAAATCTGCATGAGGATCGAATGGAAACATGGCCAGCGTTTATCATTACTCCTCTCCTTAGTTATTCACCACTTTGTTTTTCTAGTTAAAATAGCTATAACATCAAGGTTTGTGACTATACAAAGCAGAATATTAAAATGTTTAAGTGATATAAATAAAAAGGATGTGAAATTACATTTTACATGTTTGTTTTTATGTAGTTTCGTCAGGGATATCTAAAAGCACTAGATTTACCATTCCTATTTGAGCCTAAACATACCAAGCAAGTACAAAAAGACAAAAGTGTTCTTAGCAATGATGCTGGAAACAAAGCAGTCAGCTGTCCTTTTGTTGAATCCAAACCAATTAAATGCACACAGATACCAGAGACTTAGTGTTTACCTGACAGCCTGGATGTGCATGGGCTGAGAGTGCTTCATTCGCTCCCTGGAGGGAGAAGAGGGGTGCAGGGACGGGGTGTGGCGACGGTGGATCTGGCAGTGTCCCACATGACCAGAGAGGTGGTGGTGATGCTGGTGAGAGGCGTGCACGTGACCATTGTTTAAGAGAAGTGACGTCTCTCCCTGGGTGGACTGCAGACTCTCCACCGAGGAGTTCATGTCGTTCACCAGCTGCTCCAGGTCCACATCGTCGTCCGTGGAGGCAGCTGGACCGTAGGAGGCAAAAAGAGGAAGAAAGACATGAGATAAAAAAAAAAAAAAATAGTTCTACTAAACTATGAATTGTTTGCCAAGTGAACAGGCCACAAAAACCCATTACCTACTCCATGGTAAAGATACATAATCAACAACATTACTTCACCTCTTTATTTAAAGCAAATGTTATTCCAGGGAACCTAACATCGATCTGCAGTTGGAAATGGTTCAGAGAAAAAACCAGGAGCTGCACCTCAGCTGCAAGTACCAACCTACCGTGTAGCACTGTAGGTGCTACACCCCAAACATGGAGTTTGGTGGCTAATCTGACAGATTATTCTTTTATCTAGAATTACACCTCCTTTTGTCCAAACATTTGTTTGCTGGAGTAAAACTTGCTTGGAGTAATTTCAAGAAGTAAATTATTGACTCATCAGCGACTGACCAAGAAGCGGTTTGCGTTTCTCCTCCACAGGAGTATTTGACTGAATACATAGCCAGGATTTGGTTATCTTATAAAAGACTAAATGTTGTATAAGAGAGAATATGCAACTTAGACAAAAAGATATTAACCGGGAATATTAAGAGGGAGGAAAACAGGGATTTCTATTCCCAAAACAGAGGGTGTCTTGAAAATATAAAAGACGCACAAAGCTACTAATCTCATAAGCAGCTGAATACAACAGAAATTACAGTATTTCTTTAAGTTCAGCTTGGAAAAAGCTTGCTTTGCTAACTAAATCACAAACACATGGTAATAACTTGTATCCAAGGCAACACGATGGTACGGGCTTTACATATTAAACACAGCCTTATATGTACTGTATTCACTAACCCACTATTATAACTGAAAAAGGCGTCGGACAAACTTTACTCACAGCCAACATGACTAATCAGTCCGTTATAATGAGTCTGGTCTTATCATGGTGTAAGCAATGATTGTGTGAATCTTTTTATAGCTAGAGGGGCCAAAGCACATCGGGAAAAAATAAAAATCTTTACTAAATCACAACTTAAAACACACTGCTCAACTACTCTTGTTTTTTTTTTTCCCTCACCTTTTAAAATTATGAATTGGTAATTCTGGTCAGAAGTTTTAATGCAGCGTTGCAAATTGTATGAAATTGCTGCTAAAGACAAACTAAAGCCAGAGACCTTTCCGCCAAAGAGATTCTACTGTAACCAGCGCTGGTGCATAGATTCAACTCTTAGACACATTTTCCCTGAGAGGGAAGTAAGAGGGTCATTCTAGATGCTGATCCTTTCCCCGTTTCATTCCGTATTTTTACGTCAAACCGGACAATTTACCCACAGAGATAATATAATGTAACCAACACACCAAGAAAACAGATGATATAAAAAAATCCCCACTAGGAGTGTCCGAATACAACCGTTTCATTTCCGATGCGATATCAATATTCCAGCTTTGAAAATTTACTGATACAGATAATGAACCCGGCTGTACGGTGGTAGCGCCGGTGCCTTGCAGGAAGAGGGTTCTGGGTTCGGTCCTGGCCTAGGGTCTTTCTGCATGGAGTTTGCATGTTCTCCCCGTGCAAGCCTGGGTTCTCTCCGGGTACTCCGGCTTCCTCCCACAGTCCAAAAACATGACTGTTGGGTTAATTGGCATGCCTCAATTGTCCCTAGGTGTGAGTGTGTGTGTGCTTGTTTGTACATCTTTGTATGTCTATGTGTTGCCCTGCGACAGACTGGCGTCCTGACCAGGATGTTCCCCGCCTTATGCCCATAGTCTGTTGGGATAGGTACCGGCCAAACCACGACCCTGACGGATGAAGCGGGAGAAGATGGAAGGATGGATGGATAATGAACCCATACGATATTAGCACTAGGCCTGGACAATATGTCCAAAATTTATATCACGATACAGTTAGATTAGATTAGATTAGATGAGTTTTATTGATCTCACAGCGGAGAAATTCACATGTCACATACTGGCAAAGTAG
>JAUZNJ010039670.1:0-34837 GCA_034780135.1 Jordanella pulchra | reverse complement strand
AGAAGGAAATTCTGGAAACCTCTTTGATGGGATTTAAATGACAGGTCCTGATCGAAAATAACACCAAGATTTTTTACCTTATTATCTGAGATTAATTTCATCCCATCCAGATGAAGTGATTGACTAATCAGTTTATTTTTCAGAGATGCTGGTCCAAAGACAATAACTTCTGTTTTGTCTGCATTCAGAAGCAGAAAGTTAAGAGTCATCAAAGTGTAATGTCTTCAAGACGAGCCTCTAGTCCATGTAATTGCTTAGTTTCATCAGAATTTATGAAGAAATATAACTGAGTATCATCGGCATAGCAGCGGAAATTAATCCCATGCTGTAAAAATAACAAATGCAGATTTTAGCACTTTTTAAAATGATCTTCTCTTTAGGTTTGTATGTTTAAAAGTATGTACTTGTCAGCATATTTGTTTTTATAAATAACCCATTTTCTTAAAGATTTATTGTATCTATCTTATCTACTTAAACTTTGAATTTTAAATAAAAGCATCTTTCCTTAAGAAATACATCAAATTCCCTAAATTCGATATGTTGTCCAATATATATTTGGTCTTTTTTTCCAATGATCATATATCATGAGCAACTCTAATTTACTCTAATTCAGCCAAACTGTAGGTAAAATGGCTCTTTGGTTTTTAAAGACTGAAGACTTCTGGTCTATATGGTGGCTCAATGAAGTCCTAGTTTCCACACAGGCTTTGGTTTTTAGAGAGACAATGATTTGTACATCACAGGTCAGGCTGTGGAACATCTTAACTGCATTAATATCAGATGGTTGAATTTTAAATATATTGCAAATTCACTGAGAAAAAAATTTGGCCATTTTCTAGAATCTACATGTTTCACTCAGTAATAGATTATGCTAAAATATTAAAAAAGGAATAAAGATCTTGTACCAATTTAATGAATACCCAGAGTTCAAACAGAAACGTTTCCATATAAGCTTAGTGCTTTTAAAGTGTCTCTAATGCTGCCGTTTGAATTTTCAGGCGTCCTCTAGACTATTACACCATGGAGCTGAGCGAACATGCAGAGGGGCTTTCAGATCTATAATCAGCACTTGGAATCGGCATGTTTACATCCGGAAAAGCCGACGTTTGAAGAATGACTTGATGGATGAAGGTATTCAGAGGCTTGTTTCAGGTGTAAAGTAAGCAGAGCTGCTCCAGGTGACGACACAGGATTGACTGATGGGAATGACTTATGGTTTCAGTGACATCAGATCAGGCAAGAAAAGATAATAAAATATTTTTCTAAGGACTGATGTGCAACCTTTTCCTTTGAACTCTGCAGGTCTGTAAGGGAAATGTAAAAGAAGGGAGCTGTTTCCCTCGTACTCATTTTGTTGATCTGTTTGTTTGATTTTGGATAAACTTCATGAATCCCCACCTTTGAAACAACTTTACGTTGGAGTTCATTTGGCAGGAAGTTCCTAAATCCTAAATATTTGTTTTGTTGACATATCTCATTTTAGATGATTGTGGAGTACAGATAAACAAAGGTTTTGCAAGTCCCTTAAATGTGAATTGCTTTTTACGCTCATATGTACCTATAACCACTTTTTATGTGCCTGCTTAAAGCAAATTGTTTACACTTTTCTAACTAAGAATGAGGTGAAAAGGGTACAAAGCTGACAAAAAAAGTCTCTCAAATGAGGAATGTTTGTATTTTGAGATGTGGTTGTTTATATCCAGAACTGAATCTCTGGTGTTTTAGGTGTATTGCTCCGCTGGGAAAAACATGGGTTGACTTTAAAAGACCCCCGACTTGAAGTCAAGATGGAAGATTGATATCGATGAAAATGATGACTGGGAATTGTTAGTCAAACTCTTCCTCATTTCAGACTTTTTTTATGCATTAGAGTTTTTATCAGGGTGAAATATGCAGTTTACATCTTCAGGGCTCTTAGTTTTGTTTTTAAAAACAAGAGATGAGTTAAAATGTTTTCATATTCTACTTTTTTTTTTTTTTACTTGAGTACACAAACTCATGACATATAACCGCCCCCCCACACACCCCCTATTTTTTTTTTTATTCTGCTAAATGTTCCTCAGTAAGTCTTATCTTGGCCACTAACTTTTTGTAACCACCTGAAAGGTTCTGCATATTCTGTCACTTATTTTTTATAAGTTGTTCATTTAAACTGCTCTGTTTGTAGTCCACAAATTTACAGCATTTTTCGTTTAATATTTTCCAGAAGTTTTATGTCAATTTTGTCTTCTCCTGAACCAGCTATACACCCAGCTGTGTCCAGATTTAAGCTAATTATGTTTGTGTTGGGGAAATGTTAGATCTTCATGTGTGAGACCAAGACGCTGTGACTAAAATGAACCTAACGTATATCTGCAAAACCATCTGGACACCGTTTAGATTTCTGCTGAGTCACATGAATATTTCAAATGTGGTAAAGATTTCATGACACTTGTTCCTGATCCTTCTGAGGAGCCAGCATGAATCAGGTGGTTGAAACCTGAACATGATTAACTTTTTTTTTTTTTTTCTCTCATTTCAATAAAATTTTTTAGGCTCCAGATTAAGAATTAAATGTTAACTATTATAGAAATTATATTCTAGAAACTATAATTGTAAAAAAAAAAAAGTTTTTTTCAATCAGAAAAAAATGATCCGGTGTCTTGAAATAAGTTTTATGGAGAACTCAGACTAATCAGGTTAAATGTTCACAGAAATCGGAACTTGGACTCATCCTAGCATCTGCAGTCGGTGTTTCTCTTCAGAAACCTGCCGTGCCTTTTATGTGTTACTCCAACAGCTCTTTTTGGCTTCCTCATCCATTGAGCTTCAAGAAAATATCCTTGTTTGCCAGAATAACAAAAACCACAGTTTCCTTCTCTGCATTAATTTCCTTACCACTGAAATCTAATCTGAATGTCTCCAAGCAGGCTTAATCTGCTTCTACCATTTATTTGCTCCTGTGTTACAGAAAGGATTCCAGATGAGACCACTTTTACTATTTACAGCTCTCATTTTTATTCCCTTGACTTTTTTTTTGCTCATGACAATTCAGTATTTTATGAACCCTCTGCGTTGGGTTTTAATGAAAGACTGTGGATGTTGTAAATTACAAAACATAAGATTTTAATTTCTTTCCATTTTGTTCTTTCCATGATTCAGACTTTCTGTAGATTTATCTGAATATGATTTCTAATTGTTGTTTTATGTATATTCAGATGTAAAACAGTTATTATGGGCTGTCACTTCCCGGTATTTAAAATGCCTTCCTCCAACACACAACTCCACTGAAAACATGTTACTAAAACACTGGAATCATTTTCTTTATCAACGAGTGTCGAGAATAAACTGTTGCATTTCTCTCCAGTGTTTCATACATAACAAAATAAAATATCCTCTCTGCTGTGTAAGTTGTAATGTTTAATTTTTGCTTCTTCACTTCTTTCCTAAATAACATCTGGATTTATGATTGTGTATTAAAAATGTCATTCGTTCCAGAATTTCTTTTCAGAAAGCAAAACTCATACAGATTATGACATATTTATATATAATGGGTCTTTACAAAGTCCTGCTGGAAGATTAAAAACAAGCAGCTGCGTAAAGCTTTTCAACAGAAAGGCATGAAGAACAAAATTTCCTGCTGTCTGCTCTGACTTTGGACTTGAAACACCAACAAATATCTTGACACCTAGAATGATGATTCATTCTAAATTAAATTTCCAAATTTAAAAAAAACTATTTTCATCTAATAAAATAGTACTTTAGACCTTTATCTTGTTTGGAGCCACAAACAACATGACTTAATATCATTCTTGAGGAAATGTTATGCATATATTTTAATAAAATGTCTGGGAAAAACTGCTGAAGATTGATTTTGAAACATTTGATAATTCTTTATCGTTGTTGGTTAAAATTTGCTGGGAACCACAGATTGGAGAAGCTAAGCACAATGCTACACCTGTGCTGTCCTGGATCCATGTGTCTATGGCAAATCTTCCAAATCCACTTCTAAAGAATTTTCTAAAGACTCTAAAAAGAGATTTGTTATTCAAGTGGCTTTATAACTTTTTCTACAACATTTTTCCTTCCAACTAACTTTCTATGAATATAAACTAAATACATATCACTATATCAAGAGTCATTTAAAAAATGTTCAGATTGCATCTTTTGTCAACAGAAAAATGAAGTTTACTTCTTATCTCTCAATGACAGAAAAGGTTGAAAACATTTGAACTTTTTCTCTCCCCCTTTCTGAACCAAACCCATGTGTCATCTTGGGATGCAGCTGTGGTTTAACACCTCCTGCAGCAGCAAGTACCTATTTATGATATGGTTAAGCTCTTTGGTTTGGGGCCTTGACACAAGGCCTGCACAGTTAATATGCCTGCTTTTTTTTCATCTTATTTCAACGTTCAACCTGCTGTCACCGCAGCACAGGAAGCCAGATAGACAGGAAGATGCTGCAGCATGAAACAGTATCTCAGCAACAAAGCTGCTGACTTCATTCTGACGAGCTACTGCTGCTGAATCCTCTGGAGGCTTCTTTAAATTCGCTTGGTTGTGCTCGAAGATTTTGAAGTTTTCTATAATTCTTTTTGTGCCCTTTGTAAGCTTTATGGAGTTTCTGTTTAAGACGCCCGTGGGTTCAGCATTCTTCTCAGACTTTCGGACAACTTAAAGGAGCTCATGGTGAGTTAGTTACACAGTTATGGGCCTTTGTACCTTCAGGGTTTTAAGCTTAAAGTTGTACATGATGTCCAACACACCGTTTCTATAGCTCAAAGGTATTCCTGACTATTGCTGCAGTGTTATATTTAAAGAAAATGCATGCATGATGCAATAGGTGTCCCTTCTTCCTTCTTTTTATAGCTCGTGGTGTACACTTTCTGAATTTCTGTTTTTCCTGATATATCGCTAGTTATTTAGCCTAAGTAGCTAAAGCTTTCACTCCATTTCCTGCTCGTCTAAAGGCTGTGCCTCGTTCACTGGTTTCCTTTGCGTGACATTAGGGGATGAGCAGTGAACCACACGGGAAGGTTTTTTTCAGAAAAACCTCAAACATTATGTACCATGTGTGTACTAACGTTTCTTTCTTAAACCCTGAGAATAATGCACTGATATCCTCAGATTGTGGCTTTCTAGACTAATTGCCATGTCGCTTAAGAGGTCAACTTAATCGATAAGGGAAGAGTTAAAGCTAAGACACCATCCCTGCTGGTGTTGTTAGCATTAGCTGGATGGATGCTGCAGACAGTGCTGGCCTCTCTTTCTCATTTTATCCCTGGTTCCTTTAAAACTCACATTCCAGAATAGAAGAGGAATTGCTGAATTTAGCAGAAATATGTGTTTGTGTTTATGGCTGTTGAGTTGATAATGTGGAAATGAAGAATTAGTGATGAATTAAGAGTTCTTCAGATGTTCACATGTGTTTCATGCAGATCATATAACCTTTGATGGCCTATTTAAAGTTATGCAATTAAAAAAAAAAACACAGAAGTTAAAATGTGTTTTTACAGGGTTGAGGTTAAAGCCTTTCCAGAACCTCCGTCTTTCCCTGCTTTGTCTATTCAAATACTATTTTTGACTCGACCTCTCAGTTGGATAAAGATTTTCTACTTCCAGCTCCTGGTTTAGAGTAAAGAAAAAGAAATTACAATATTTTAATGTTCTAAACTGAACCATGTTGTGAAAAATAAGCCCTCAACATGATAGTTCCACTGCCATGCTTGTCACTTGGTGAAGTGTTCTTAGATTTAAAAACATCACTTTTGCTCCTCCTCAGTCTTTTTCTCCTCTGATCATCAAACTATTCTCCAAATAGTCCATGTTGTTCTAATGAGCAATGTTTCTAATGCTTCAAATCAGAACACAGACATATAGTCCCCCTTTCCTCCCTTTTGGAGATTGCCAAGTCAAGAGATGAGCTAAATCTAAGACGACGAGTGTATGCAAGTCAGCCAAAGTCATTAGTGCAAATAGGGTGCTGAGGCTGCTTAGATTTTGCTGGGGTTTTGCTTTTATCTTACTGGCTTTTGTGATAAAACCACAAAACACCATACTATCAGCTTGGTACTTAACAGTTCAGATGATCTTCAAGATTGACCTCGTTACCTCAACAAATGTAACATTTGCTAATCCCTTCCTTTTTGTAGTCTCTTTACTACATATTGAAATACTTGGGAGAATTTAAAAGCTTCTGAGTGTAATTCTGGTATCGCGTGAATCTGCAAAAGGCCACAAAATACTCAAACCTGCTGTCATTTCTTGCTGTTAAAATTCATAGCAGCTATAAAGTGAAACAGAACATGTAAAGAGAAAAATGATATTTCTAAATTGATATGACATTTGTATTCATGAGGATTTATGTTCTCTATTTATGGTAAAACATTTCTTTGAAAGATCATGAAAAGGTTAGGGGAAAAATTATGTTCAGAGCTGAAACTCTAGTTTGCTGCAACAGACATTTGTTCATTATTTTCTTTGTGAAAAGGTTTTCATAAGACAAAGAAAGCTTGAGAGAGCTACTGGTGGATAAATGCAGCATTGAGAAGGTTAAACTATGAAACATTAACTGCTTTGTGAAAACTAGGAATCTCTATTAAAATAAACCTGTAACAAAATAGTGTACATAGCCTTATCATCTATATCTACTTAGTTGGTTATTTGTTCCTACATCCTTCAAGTTTAATGCTCAGAGTAATATCATCATTTTTAATAGAAATTATAGTGTTTTTGTATTAGACAAAAGATCTTTTATGAAGAGATGGAAGACTTTAAGATTCTTTTTAAGCAAAATGCAAAACAAAATGTCTACAGTAAAAAAGTCCGACTTTTTCATGCAAAAAAAAAAAAAATCTTGCAAGTGTCTTTTGTGATTAACTTTTGGTCTAATTTGATCGTCTTTAAAATCACCAGTTTGAAAAAATTGTTTCCTCAAAAATCTAACTTTTGTTTAAAAGTTGGTATTAATATTAATGCGAGCAATTTAAAATGTGGTTTAAATAAGTCTAAATGTGGATGGAGAGTTGATCAGGGTTACCCAAGCCTAAATTATAACATCTTTGTGATCTATTCGAAGAAGACTCTTAACTCTGACATCACTCATTAAAAAACTATACAACCAAAACCTTTAAAAAGGCACCTAATCAATCTATGTGTAATTAATTGAAGCAGAAACCAGCTGTTCTGTTAGTGGCCTCAGAGGGTCTTTAGAGAGCATTTAATAACAAATAGCATCATAAATATCAAGTTAAGTTTTGTTAGAGTTTAAATCAGGATAAGGTTCTGAAACGATGACCAAGGCTTTGAATATATCCTAGAGCTCTGAACACATCACATCTATGGAGACATATGGTGGAGGCAGCATTAGTCTATGGGCAGACATTCCTGCAGACCTGAAAGGGAAGCTGCTCAGGGCTGATTTAAAAAAGAAGCATTATGTGTAAAAAGAAACTAACACTATAGAATAATACTGAACCTATTTGTTTTTCAATAAAACATGGTGTTGGTAGCATCATAGTATGGAGAAGCATTTCTTCTTGCTAAGACAAGGAAGCTAGTAAATGTGAAGATTGAGCCTGAAAAATCCTGAAGGAAAACCTGAGACTACGGTGGAGTTTAATTTTCCAGCAGGAAAACCACCTAAACATACAGCTAGAGATTCAAGGCTTTAGATCCAGTTCCTGTGTGCCTAGTCCAAGTTCTGACCTAAACACAGTAAAACATCTGTGGCAAAACATGTAGATTAATAATCATTTTACATCCAATATGAGTTAGAGAGTTTTCAAAAAAAAAAGAAAAAAAAAAACAACACAGGTAAAACAGTTTGTTGTTGTGAAAAGTGGTTGAAAAAATCTCCTTTAGAACATGAGGACTATTAAGGATCGGGGGTGTTAATGAAGTCCTGTAGAAACACATCATGTATCATCAGTTTCCCTCAGAAGATTCTTCAAGGTTTAAGGTGGAAAAAAGGTTGCAGAGGAAAGCTGCCTTTGTTTGAAAGGAACCAAGCAAGATGCAAACTTGGACCTGACCAAACCACAATTCATTTTGCTCCTTAGACAAACTAGCAAACAGAGAAGATGACCCCCCCCCCCCAAACACACATGGCAACAGTAAGAAAACACATCAAAACACACCCCTGGTAGCTAGGGTAATTTGCAGGCAGCTTTGCAGTGTTAGCCGCAGAACAAAGAAAACCCTTCAGTCCCTGATCAACAATTACCTCAAAATAACCTCCTAGGCTGTCTGTCAGGAAGACGAAACAGCTTTGAAATGGGGACATGAAGCGTTTATAACAGAACCACATGTTGCAATTTCCTGAAGTTCAGCCCTAAACTGGGCTGAGATATTATGAAGTGCAGCAAAAATAAAGACTAATTACAATCACTTTATAAAACTCAAAACAATCAAAGACAAAATCAATTTAAAACCAGTAACACGCACCATAAAAAAAGTGCGTAATTTCTCATATTTAAACTAATTTACAGTCGTGTTTAAAATTAAACTCAGCATAAAGAACAATTAGCTTTGTTTTAATAGCACTAAAGAAATTAGAATAAAACACCTGATATCTGACTTGAGTAACTCTATTGGTGCTCACCCAAAATAGGGGTACTAATATTAATATATATGATAATATATTTACCCAGTTTCCAACTTTGAGAAGTCTGCTTCTGTGGGATGATTAACAGATGCTGTTTATTTTATTTCAGCTTTGTAAAGGCAGATAATTGTTAATATGACCAGTTTGGTTGTTCATATTGATTTCAGGTCCTGTTGTGGTTTGTGAAAAATCAGGAGTTTAATTTATCTGACACCGTTTTCTGATTTTAACTACTTTTTCTATTTCCTTATAAAAAATAATGAAAGGATTTCGTTTTTTATGAGCAGGAGAAGAATTATCTGTCATTCTTGCAAAAAGTATAATCTATGCATCAAAAAAAAAAGAAGTGAGTGAACTTTAAAGGTCAGAGAGACAAGTAATATGAACTAAAGCAACAAAAGTGTCATTTCTGCAGGTCACTTAATGAGTCCCATAAGAAAAAAAACATAGAGATGTTTCTTGACTTTACAGTCGGAGCCTTGGAAACACGAGGGCTTGTATCTGAGCAGAGCCTGAGGAGAAGATAAAGAGGACATTGATTTTTCATAGATTTCTAATTATTTTGGTGCGTTCATTCAAGGCTTTGTAACACAAAGGCTTTCAATAAATCATATCAGATTATACGATCTAGTTCAATTGGAAACCTGAATAAAATTCTTTGAAAAGAACCTCACCTGTAACTACAGTAACCTAAAACCCCATAAAAAGTGAAACTGTGAGACAAGATGAGATTAGCCACCTGTTTCACACCTCTTCACCTAGTTTTAAACTAAAAAAAACAACAACAAAAAAACAGATGTTGATCATTTCTGACCAGGGTGTTCTGTTTGTTATATTAAACATAGAGTTTATAGCCTTCACACGAGGCCTTGACTTTGCTTTTATTTTGTCCTTTTACTACGACAGACGTCGGTGTATTTTAGGGAATGTGACATTAAAGCTAAACACAAAGTGATACGTAGTCCTGAAGAAAAGTTATTGGTTTTCTGGTTCTTTTACAAATTATAATTTATGTCAGAGGATTAAACCAGTTCCTCTGTTCTCTGGCTGTTTCGGGTGGATGTCCAGTTGGAAGCTGAACCTCCACCCCCAGCCTCAAGTAACTGCTGCATTTAAAAGGTTTTCTTCCCGATTCATCTCCGTCCCTCTCCCCATTATTTCTAAATAGTTTTCCCTGCGAAAAAAGAGCATCCCCACAGCATGATGCTGCCACCACCATGTCTCATGGTGGCGTTGATGTTATTTTTTTTTGCCATCAATTTTAAACAAAGTTTGACGTGTTTCTCACTGAATAGGTTTCTTCTTCTTCTTCATAATCTGTCACTATTTTGATTGATCTTATTGTTTTAAATATCAGGATATGATGTGACGATATGTGTCAAACTGTAATGGGTGTGAATGCCTTTGAGACATACTGTATAAATAATACCAGAGTAAAGTCTATTGCCATTTACATTTCAATGTTATTACAGCTTTAGAAACCAGCATTTTTTCCATCCTACTGTTTAGCTGAAGATGGATTATATTCATATTTTGTTTGTGTTTTATTTCATTCCGGATTCATTACACAGACGGACAGGAGCAGTGAGGGCTTAAATTAAGCTCCCTGTAGTTGTTATGGACAGAAAGGAACATTATGATTCAATCATGGACCGTAGCAAGCGGATCATGTGGCAGGACGACTGTTACATGGACCTGCAGTCGACATCCTACTCTGCGTCATCACACACAGAAACAAAAGGTAGGAGTTATTCTATGTTTTTTTTAGCATCTTTTAAATTATCAAGGGCACAAAATAACCCTGGAAACATTGGAGATGAGATAAGAAATAATATTTAATGGATTATTTACGATGATGAAGATGAGGTAATAAGTGGGCGTGGAAGGAAATAAGACAGGATCCTTTATAACAGAAACCTCTTAGCTCACCGAGAGAGACTTTTCTGTGCTGATTCTGATCGTTCCAATGGTTTATATCATTGTCATCAGAGGTAGGCAGTTATTAGTTTTATTCACTCGGTTTTATTTACTTGAGTAACTTTTTGAAAAAAATGAACTTTTAGGATTTGTTATATTTACTTTGTTACGAATTTTTATATTGTAATATAGAGTAATACTCTTGTTTAGTATCCCTTAACCAACAACAAATTATCGGAAGCTATTTACCCTGTTTGAAGATATGTATAATACTTACTTAAAGAACGGTTTCATAACAATGCTGTTTCATTAGTTTTTCTTTTATATAACATAACATAGCTGTCTGCCTGATTGCATCATTTTTAAACATTAACTTCTTGTATGTGTCCTTTTTACCTGAGTAAAAAGAACTGCTGACATACTGCTACTCCTATGTGGGTACGTCTTTTGGCCCGTTCTGCTTTTCAAAACAAAGATATTATACCTTTTTTGCAAAGCATATGAGTAATAAATGGAAAACAACACATAAAGAGAACAAGAATTTTAGTGCTTTGGGCAAAAAGTTAGAAAAACACCAACTAAAGTAGGTTTTAACTTTTGAATTACAGGACAGAGACCATGGCCCAAGATTTATATTGGAGAAAAATCTTTCTTCAACTACTAAGAGGAGGGTGACTTTAATTTTGAATAAAACTTTAAGCTTTCCTTTCTTTTGCTTCTTTCAAAGGACCATTTAAATCTATTTAAATGTGACCACATTTATAATAAAAAAATGTACCCCCGTTAATATCTTTATATGCCTTCATAACTGAGGGAATAAACATTTTCTAGATTATTGCATTGACATCTGTGTATTGGTTAACAGGGGAAACCCAGAGCGGGCAACCTGGGTTTACAGTTGTTTTATAACACAATTCTGTTTATTTCCTGTTAATTCAGAGCTAGATGACACTGTAAATATTAAATAGGCATTAAGAACCTGTGTTATGTAGCATAGAACAGCTTTTATTTTTGATTAATTTTGTATTGTATGGAAAAAAATATTGATATATTTTAGTGGGTAAAGGATGTTTTCATTTAAGGGTAAAGTGCTACTGAGCAAAATGTTTGTATTCTTTTTTTATTCATATATATTAACTTTATCTCTCCTTACCTGTTTTCAGACACATAAAAAATTGCTTATTTATTTCTAATGATAAATAATATTTTACACAATGAATATTAACCACCGACATGTCATTTTTCATGTGTGATGCAAACTTTACAGAAGTTTACATTTAAATTTAAGTTAAATGTGTTGTAAATAAATGTTTATACATTGAGTTTAATTCACTCTGAAAACTACCTGAGGCATAATAACGAGGTCATGTATTGAAGCATGGATGTAGACAAGGCGGCGCCGGGTTGCAATTTGATCAAATCGAATCCAATCAAAGCAAATTTTATTTATAAAGTGCTCTTTCTGTACAAAAAAAGATTAGGTAAACGATTTCCCAGATTTCTGACACTTTAAAAAACAGGTAAATGGAGATATTAAGTCTCAGTCTGATTTATTAATAAGATCGAGGGCAAAGTACAGAACAGCGATACTGTTCACTTTATCTGATTGCTGAAAGGCTGCGCTAACTGTAATAAGCCACCCCCCCGTTTTGATATCATTTGTCAATAAATCAACATGTTACATCTTACAATGTGTTGACGATTTAAAAACTAGTTTTTAGCTGCCTTCTGCAGATTTCTCCCCTTAAGAGCTGTCTGAACACTGCAGGCCGATGAAGTCAAATGACTTAGTAACACAATGGAGTGGACAAGACCAATGCTGTTCCTTTTTTAGCTTGAACTTCACTTTGACTTTTAGATTTTGTCAAGATAAGTAATAGCTGTACTGTTGAATATATAGTAACCTGACAAAACAATTATAAAGCATATATGATAAACTCAAAATAAATGTTCTATTTAAAAGTACAAAGTGGCTAAACAAATGGGAGTAAAGTTATAATACCAGAACAATGTGCTGTTTGTAAATTAAATTATAATATCAAAACTTGTATTTATTCAGATAAGCAGCTCTGTAATGACTTGATAATGCTGAAGTGGCCTGATATAAAAAAAATTGTTTGACATCCAAACCTTAGAGGGTGTGAGGTGTGAGACAAAAATTATACAAAGTGAGTTGTTCTGCATCATTGCCTGTCTAAAAAAAAACAAACTAAAAAAGGACCTTTAACTCCAGAGAATAAGCTCCTTATTTGATATTTCTTACTGATCATCTGGAATTGCCAAAAAGAAAATTAAAGACAGTTAGCAATACAAACACAGGTACTTCAGTTTAAGTATTAAAGAAAAATGCTATATCATATTGGAGCTCATTTTGCACACAAATGCTGTGTTGTCACTGAATGTGGAACTTTGCAGAAACCAAAATCAGCCTTTAATGTTGGCTTCATGTATATACTGTAGTAACTGCTATAATCAGAAACCAGTAATGTTCATTTCACTATAAAACTATGTTTACTTGTTGAATATATTTTCAAATATATTTTATCTAACCTGGAATTTTACCTGATAATATATTTTAGGTAGGAAGATTTGAATTGAGGCACTGAAAATCATTTTAAATAGCAACAAAAAGCTACAGTTATTCTAAATGTTGCAGCATGTATATTATCCACTCCAATAAGGTGACTTTTAAAATAGCCTGTACTGCATCTTTTTAAAGCTTTTACAATGCAACACTAAAGGGAAGAATCAAAATAATCTGCTTGTCTGTACACCTGTGAAGCTGTTTGAAGGCACAGCAGGATTTGACCTGATTACCATGTTCAGCTCTCCCTCAGACAGGTTTAGTAAGGAGCTGTGCTTTTCAACCTAGGTTGTCACATTAAGCTAAAATGTTCTTCTGGTTCTTCTGTTCTGTTGATTTAGTCCTCATCTTTGGTCAGAAAAAAATACAGCTGTTGTTTGAGCTGCATTGCCTAAGAAACCTTCTATCGGTAACCTGACTGTTGGAAGGTTACCGATAGAGTCTATTTTATGTTTTTGAGAGTTTAGGTTATAGACCTACAGGAATGACATAAAAACTATTAACTGAAAGAAAATGATCGAACACTTTAATGTTATGTCTTTTCATGTGACAAGATGGTAGCGCCATCCCTTAACAACACTAAAAATATGACACTTTGATGCATTCCTTTTGAATAATTTTATAGTTAACTCAAAAGTTTGTCCTCTGTCTTGCTTTAGACCTACAATGGATCCAAAAGCATAAGGATGGACTACAGAACTTTGTTTCACATTCCTTCCTGGAGGAAATAGTGAGGCACCTTAGAAATATGGATGTCCTGACTTCAGCTGAAGAAACTGGCATCAAGGAAGCAGGACCGCTACAAGACCAGATTAACATGCTCACCACTATCATCACCAGCAAGCAAAGCCAAAGCTCAGACGCCCTGCAGGCGTTTATAGAGAGCTCAGATTCAGAGGTTGCTCAACTTATTTTAAACTATGGTAAGCCTCCTGAAGAGAAAAATGCTTTCAAAAATGGTCAATCCTATAAATGTTAATGGTCCTACATTATGCAGAATTCACATTATAATCAGTTTGAAACAGTGAAATGTTGCCTGAATCCTGTGTGAGATTCACAAATGAAAAAAAACCCTTAAACCTCTATCACTGCTTTTCTCCACCTCTTAGCTAATGTGTGCTCATGGTTTAACAACCATTTCCCACTATGATGCCATAGGGGATATAAGCTGTCCAGAACGGTCTGTAGCAGCCAATTGGTCTTCATCTAATGTATTATTCCACACTCCTCGGCTCTTCACCAACTCTAACTGGTTGTCATGGTTGCTAAGAAGCCTGCCCTTTAATTAAACATTTACCCAAATCACTGACCCAAATGTTTTTCTCCATAGATGCCATGGTAAAGAAGCACAAAGAGGTTCTATTACACCAATATGACAAACACAGAGACAAAGATTCAGGCAGCTGCCCCAAACTAAACATCTCCTCCAGAACTCTGCTGTTGGTCGACGGACTTTCTGACTTCCAACAAAAGGAACATGATCTGATGCAGGTGGGAGTGACTCGAGGAGGGAGAAGAAACCATCTGAGACAGCTGGGGCTGGGCAAACTCTTTGAGCCTCTCACACGAGTCAGTTTGCCTCCCAGAGTAACTCTTACCGTTGGGGTGGCTGGTATTGGCAAGACAACTTGGGTGCGACACTTCATCAGACAATGGTGCCAAGGGAACATCTGTCCAGATATACACTTTGTTTTGCCTTTCACACTGTGCGAACTAAACTCCCTTGAAAAACTGTCTGCAGAGAGACTGTTAAAAATGACTTACCCTCATTTACCAGCCCCCAATTTAGTCCTGAGCAATGCCTGCAGGACACTGCTCATCCTCGATGGTTTGGATGAATTTCGCAGCACTTTAAATTTCTCTGATGCAGCTCCTTGCAATGACCCAAAGAAGGAAGTTTCTATTGACGACCTTGTTACTAACATCATCCGAGGAAATCTGCTACCAGACGTAGCAGTGTGGGTAACTTCCAGACCAGGGGTGGCCTCCCTGATCCCTGGGGGACTCGTTGACCGAGTTACAGAGATCCCAGGATTCAGCCCAGCGGATATCCAGATGTTTTTGAACCACCACTTCTCTGAAAAGGATTTTGCAAGCAAAATATGGGCACATTTGGAGTCCAATAAAATACTGATGGTGATGTGCTACATACCATGCATATGTTGGATGCTGGCAGAGACTTTGCTGTACATTATGCAGAGTGGGACACAGGAAAGCCTGCCCAAGACCTGCACTGAACTGTATGCTCATTTTTGCTGCATGAAAGCAGAAGTAGGTGAACCAAGAGGCAGGGAGCCTGTAAAATCTGAACAGCTTCATGCAACCAATCGTAAACTGCTGGGCAACCTTGGACGCCTGGCGTTCTATAACCTCCTGAAACACAAATACACCTTCAGTGAGCAGGACCTTAGGGCGTATGGGATAGATTTGCTGTTAACACAAAGCAGTCTTGGTGCTGGAGTTCTTGTTCGAAGTGAGTCCAACATACACACAACCTATAGATTTACACATCTGACTCTGCAGGAGTTTCTTGCCGCTACTTTTTATCATGTTTCTTCCAAGCGTGCCATATTTGACCTGTTCTCAGAAAGCACCATGTCCTGGCCCAAAATCGGATTCCAAAACCATTTCAGGAGTTCCTTCCAACACTCACAGCAAGTCGAAAATGGTCATTTGGATCTATTTGTGCGATTCCTGACAGGCCTGTTGTGTCCAACAACGATAAAACCTCTATCTGGGCTCTTGGCTCTCGGAAAAGATGATGGAAGTCAGAAAGCTTGGGCTGCAGGGTTTTTACAAGGCCTGCTGTCTAGCGTGGGTTCGGTGGTGTCCCTCCGTGCAGTCAACCTGGCGTACTGTTTACAGGAGCTGCAACACACAGAGCTGCTCCGCAGTGTGGAGGAGGACCTACGGCAGGGAACCCTGGCTGGGAAACTGACGCGGCCACATTGTGTTGTGCTGGGCTACCTGTTGCACGTTTCTCCAGAGTGCAGTGAAAAAACCAACCTTACCGGCTGTTTGAACTACTCAACGGTGAAAAGTTTACTGCCACAGCTGCTGTACTGTACCCATCTGAGGTAAGCTTGTTGAGTCAATGTTTTTCAGATAGCTAAAGCTCAGAGCATAGAGCTTTAAAGCTGTATGTTTTCTGTTGAACAGGCTAGAGAATAATAACTTTAAAGATGATGTCATGGAACTGCTTGGAAGCCTTCTAAGTGCCAAAGACTGCCACATCCAGAAGATAAGGTTGGAAATATAAAACATGTGTTGTATTGTTAGATACATTTCTTTATTAATTATTCCAATACTGAAACAGAGATTGTTGCTTGTTACGATAGTGTAGGAGTAGAAGACACTTGTGTAATTGTAATATTAATTAGACTTATTCTTTTCTTCCCTTCAGTTTGGCAGACAACATAATCAGCAACAAAGGAGCCAAAGCCCTGAGTCGGGCCCTTTTGGTGAATCGAACACTAACTTCTATCAAGTGAGATACTTCCTTTTCTGCTCTAACTAATATACAGTTTTTGTCTGTGATTGTTTAACAGTTATTTAAAGCAACACTGTGTACTTTTTAGTAGAGCTATACCTTTAACTTTAGCACTGTCGTAGAAAAAAAGTATTCAACTACACAATCCAGTTAAATAAAGGAAATCAATAGTGATTCACTCAATCAGCACTTTATTTTATCTTTGCAAAGATGAGAAGACAATCATAACAGTCCTCACAGCTCGATGTTCTGCCCTGTGCTGCTCCAAACAAGGTTTCTCTTACTGACCTAAAGCCTGCAAAAGAGCTGTGAAGGTCTCGACATGATTAATCCAAGCAAGTTACAGACAGCTGAAAAAAACTGTAAAATGTTGAATAAACCTTGAGGGGGAGGAGTCTGGCCTGTTATGGGAACCATAGTTTTCTGTTCAAACATTGAAAATAACTCCTCTCATCCAGACACTGTGTAGCCTTGCAGGTGTGGGTAGGCCCGAGTGAAACTTTTAGAAATTAAGAACCAATGAAGATCAGCACTAATAAATGAATATATGTAAGGGGAATTAATAGGAAATTGTTTTTTCTGACCACATCACCCTGAAAGCAACTGCCAACACTGCACTCTCAAACTAAACAGGATGTTTTGGAATCTAATAGGAAACAACTCTTCACCAGCAAATTAAAAAGGCACAAGGTGACTTGTAAAGATAACGCCCCATTTAACCCTCTAGGTTGCTTTCTTTATCTGAGAACCAATATATGTCTGATCAGATAAATCTCATATCTGTTTTATCATCTTACTAAAACTTTTAGTATTGTTAGCTGTTGTGTGTAAAGAGAGCTCAGACTGCTTTAAAAGGTACTCTGGGTCATTTAATTTAATTTAGCTCATATTAAGCTAATGTCTGGGTCAAAAGTTACTCAGTGGTCCTCTAGGACATTGATTCCCAAAGTTGGGGTCCTTGATCAAACAGTTTGTGCTCTTGAGATCCAATAAAAACTAAACATTAAACATCAATTCTATTTTAGAGTGCTCAAAGGTATAAAAGCATCATTTAAAATGGATAAAACCTTTGGTTGTTGGTGCTGTTTATAATAATTGATTTTGTAGAAATATTTCTATACTCAACCAATAGTTTGGGTTATGATTCGGTTCTGGTACCATTTTACAGGTCAGAAGCTGAAAAGTCTGAGAAACCTCTGAGAGACAGAAGTACAAATATGTTTTTTTTTTTATTAGACCTTGACTGATAACACACAAATACTAACAAGACCTTGGGAGACTATTAACACTCAATTTTATCTAAAAGGATCATATAATTATTTTTTTACAAGCAAGGAGCATTCTTACTCCTGGCTTATTTACTTCAGAAGTTGTTTTGTTTTTTAAAATCAACTTTTCTTCTGACCACAGGTAAAAGAACATTTTAGGAATGACTCAGTCAGACCACCGGCTTGAATCCAACACAGAATTTAACAAGGTTGTTAGACATCTTCCAACCTCATGACCTCCTAACTAAAAATAGATATTCAAAGTACCAAAGTTAACATGCAAAAAAAAGCTGTGCTAGAATTACCCGATGGGGTTCAGACAGAAAGCATTTTATTACAATATGAATAATACATTTATTGTATTTGCATTTTTTACCATAATTTCTGAAATACCTGACTTATTAACAGAAAAAATAACTTTAAATAAAAAAAAATCAAAATTTCCCGAGTGTGAATAATATGTAACTCATAACTGTGAGGTGATGGGAGAAGCATAAAGGTTCTACTGTTTATTAGACTTAAAAACTCTGGATAGGTAAAGTTTACATTTGTATTTAACCCCCCTAATTCTGATACCACTAAATAAAATCAAGTGCAAAACATAACCTTTGAAAATAGAGAAGGTAACAGAACATGCTATTTTGTTAGACTTAGTTTAAATAGATATTCACAGGTCAAGAAAAGGCCACAAGGAAATAGCTACTTGCATAAAAGTGCATTTTTTTTTCAGACAAACAATTGAAGTGAAAACTGGGACATGCAACAGTTCGAAATTTAGGAAGATTATATAGAAGGAAATAAAATCTCCAAACACCATCAAAGAATGCTATTTCTTGGTCATCAAAATTACAATTTATTCATGTTGTTTTGTTAACATATTTATCAGGAGTAAAAACACAAAAATGCAGTTTAACCTCTTGTTTTGAATTCAGCTTAAAGAACAACAACATTGGATCGAAAGGAGCAAAGTTCCTGGGAGAGGCTCTGAAAATGAACCAAGCCTTGATATCAATCAAGTAAGTATAATTGCAATAATATTTCCTGTTTATACAGCTTACATTTAAAATCCAACAAAGTACACATGAGACAGTCCATATATGTGTTGTTTTATTACCCATCTTTAGCTTTCAGAACAACTCTATTGAGGAAGAAGGAGCTCAAGCGATTGCAGAGGTCCTGCAGTGTAACCGCAAACTAGTGTCTCTAAAGTAAGTTTTTTATTTCCACTTTCCTGTCTGAGTTTACCTAATTTCATTATTTATTAGAAGGGAAGAGGCTTTAAAGTTCTAATGTGAAATATGCAACATATTCTCTTTTAGCCTCCGGAAGAATACAGTCGGAGCAGGAGGAGCAAAGAGGATAGCAGAAGCGCTGAAGACAAACCGAACTCTTACAAAGTTGATGTAAAGAGTTAAAATATTTTATTCACTCATATTAATGAGGAAATGTATTTTATTTTTTGCCAAATAAATATTGGCAATTTATCAAAACCTAAAGAGTATGCTTACATTGAACGATGCTCAGAATAATAACACATTTTATTTTAAGTTCCCTTTCAAAGCACCCAAGCACACTATATAAATCCAACATTGTAAAAAATAATCATAAAAAAACAATAAATAGAGAAGAAAACACAATGTGAATCAGATGTGATGAGATGAAGACTTTAAATATTCTGTAAATAGTATAATCTGTGGTAGTATAGAATCATCAGGCCAAACAGAGAAGAACCCAGAAAGTAGATAAAAGAAACCTTTAAATTTGTGTTTCTTACAGTTTTGAGATGTCTTTATTCTGTCTGGAAGGCAGACTGACAAATGCCTGCTCATCTTTTAGTGCAATCCCTCGAAAAACTGTGACCACTGTAACATTTTAGTGATTGATTTGTGTGCTTTGAATGAGCAGGTACTGTTACGGTTGAATGAAGTAAAGATATATACCGTGCTGCAATTCCACTCTGGCAAATATAAAGTGATGCTTTCATTTAGATTTTTTTACAAAAGAAAAAGCCTAATCTTTCACCTCTATTGTGCAGACTTTGCAGTAACCACCTTGGGGACAAAGGAACAGTTGCGCTGGCTGAGGCTCTGACATTCAACCACACTTTGCTGTCACTTCAGTCAGTATCCTCTTAACAGCAGCTTTTATTCTCCATGAACTTGTAACTAAAAATACTCTCCGTGCTTTCATTCATTAAAGCTGCCCTTATTACAGTTTATTAACATTTTTTTTTTTTTCACTCCACAGACTTCAGAGTAACTCCATCAGCAACAAGGGAATGACAGCGCTGACCAAAGCTCTTAGACTCAACCGGGGTCTGGTCTCTTTAAAGTGAGTGTGGGATTTATTTCTCATTATCTCAATGCTACAATGACACCATCTGACAAACGTCCACAAATCTTTATTATTTTCCTGTATATACATGAAGTTTAAGGGAGAACTCAATTGGAGTAGAGGGAGCTAAGAACATGGCCCACGCTCTCAAAGAGAACAACTCTTTGCAAAACCTTGAGTGAGTATTAATTCAAATCACAGACTACTATTTTAAAAGAGGTTGATATATTTGAGACTTTACTGTAAAACACTGACATTTTCTGCGGTCTTACATTTATCCACAGGTCAGCTCATTATAATGATCCCTTTTATCTAATTAAGATGAAATTAACAACGGAGAGCAACATGAATGAGAATTAACAAAGACAAATAGTATAAAACTCTCTAATGAACTCCTGTACAGTAACATTTAAACTATAAGGGAGTCTCATTTTCACTGTGTCAATTATGACTCTTTTTTTGCATCGTAGTCTCACAGCAAACCTGCTACATGATGATGGGGTTCAAGCCATTGCTGGAGCAATCAAGCTTAATCAAGGACTTACATCTCTCCAGTGAGTTGAGTTTATGAAACAAGCAAATAAATGCTGCTTTTCTTTATAATCCATATCCCCAGCCTGTCTAGGTTGTCTTTAGAATTGTTTTTACAGCATTTGAGTTTTTAAATTATAGGTTTAAATAAATAAAATAACTCTTTCATCTCGTAAATGTTTGCAGCCACATTAAAACTGCTTTGTATCTTAATTTGATCTCATGTCACAGGCCGTCATGGACTATTTAATGTTGACTTCATGACTCTTTTACCATGGGTCCTGTAAAAAAAGGGAAACACTTTTCACATTTCTGTAAATTGTTTAAAAATAGATTGATCGTTGTTTTCCATTTTTTCCATAATCACATGCTACTACTTTGTGTTGCCACATCATATAAAACAATATGATTTCAGTTGTTTAACTGTTGCTAAAATCAGAGATGTTTAAAGGGTGTGTATACTTTTGATGATAAAGACGTCCTTTATTTGTTAAGATCAGGAACTAAACTTCTTTAAATGTAGTAAATGCATTGCTTTATGAGAGTATGTTTTCAAAGAAAAAATCCTAAATGAAATTAGATACTGAAATAGTGTGAAATCAAAGACCTAACATAGTCACCTGATGTCTCTGTTTTTCCTCCTTCTGCAGCCTCCAGTGGAACTTTATAAAGTCAACAGCCACTAAGGCTCTGGCCCAGGCCCTCCTCTCCAACACCACCATTCAGCTCCTGGAGTAAGACCAGTTTTACAGAAAAATCCTGCATGACTTTTATCCCTCACAGTACTGTATTTATGTGCTGCGAACTCTTAATTACCACCCTTAAATTAGAAACATGGGTGTAACCAGAAAGCCTTCTGTTTGTCAGTTGTTGTTTCATGTCTTTCTGAGAAGCTCTGTGAAATGCCACCAGGGGTGTTGTGAGGTTTCTAACTGCAGACTGTTTCTCTTGTTTTTATCTTCTATCTCTTGCTACAGTCTACAAGAAAACACCATCGGAAATGAGGGAGTGATTTACCTTGCTGAGGCTCTGAAGGTCAACGCATCTCTGCGTACCTTATGGTTAGTGTACTTCAAATGATTCAGTCCTTTTAGGACAACCACATATGGGTGTAAATGAAACATGAAAGACTCAGCATGTTAGATAAAGGGCAACATGTGATCTGTTTCTGTTTGCTTCAGTCTCCAGGGGGTCTCGGCAGGGACCAGCGGCGCGATTGCAATGGCAGAAGCTCTGACGTCCAATCAGACTCTGCAGACCTTAGAGTGAGTCCAAGTTTTCCTCCTGTGTCTGTTTCCTTCATTTTTTTCTTATTTCATGTCTGTCGCTGCCACTAGCAGACAGAAATGTCTTTATTAGGCTTTAATGAGGCTTTGATCAGCAGACAAACTGGTTCACATTTATTTTCTTGTTTCTAGAACAAATGTCATCCTTTATTATTAGATTACATTTTTGTCTCTTGTTCAGCTTCAATGCAGTAAAAGTTACTCGACTGTAGTAAAATGTTATCCTTATGATTGATTACACTTGTGAGGGAAAATTTCTAGATTTGATTTGATTTCCATCTGGATGATAGTGTGATCATCAATGCTGAATTATTTTCACACTCTTCTTAATTATTCTACTATTTCCTCCAGTCTTTATTCTCAAATTTCAGACTTGATAACAGAATGATCACTTTAATTGCTGTCATTTCTTCTGAAATGATCACAATACAGACAATAATTCTTTCAGTTCTGTGATCTTATTTCCTTTTCTGCCCATCATCAATTCACTCTACCTTACTGATCTGAGTTCAATTCATATTGTAAAATATGTTATGAAAATTAGTGAAGAAAACTTTCAAATATATTGCTCTGCATTATCTTGTTGAGTCTATGATTAAAATAATGAATTGATTGTGATTAATTGATTATTCAAACAATCATCAACTAGTTTAGTAATCCAATCAAACTGTTAATTGAAGTATCCCATTTGCTGAAAGAAATATCTAATCAGCTCAGTTTTTATTTCGAAACTGCACAAAATATATATGTTATTTTTAAGATAAATTATATTATAAATAAATTGAATTGATATAAAATGTGTTGTATTCAAATCCTTTGCTAAGAGCTATAAGACAGGGAAGGTTTAGGAACTGCATATCTAACATTTTGTTTTTGCAGCTCTTCAGTAATCTCTTTTGTTATTCATAGTAGGAGAAAATACATCATACCATCATGTCAAACTGGGTTTAGTGCTAAAATAGTTGTTCCTGTGGATCTTTATCTTAACTTTGACAGCTTCAAAAGCCTGCCAACATTGTCTGTTTCAGAACTTCCTGTGAAGGACAGACATAGAAACTTTATTGCCAGTCTTATACATAGCCTTTCTGTTATAAGCTTCTTAAGAGGATGGACCTCAAAGTGCTTTAAAACAGAACCCTGAAATTTTACAAATTGGTCAAAAGCAAGCCTGCACAATTTATAAATGCTGATGACTGTGGTAACGTATTCACAAAAGTTAAGCGAAGGTTCAGCTGGCTCGGATTTGATGAAGCTATGCAATTCATAACAACTCATATTATCTTTATCTAACTTGGATAATTGAGAATCTGCACAAAGATCTAGGAGATTCATATCAGCCAGCTGAATGTCAGTGTGCAGCAATATCAAATGTAGTTTTTGGGTTGTGGCAGCTGTGGGATGGAAAATGTCTCCTTTGTATAAAAAAAACTTCATAACCAGGATAATATTACAAGTAGCATCCCTGGTCCTGATAAACAAAAGGAGAAAGTGAAGAAAATATTTTTTTTATAAAAAAAAAAAATGCATGTTAGTAGAGCAACAATTTTGAGAATCTGATGAAAATATGTTTGTTGAAACATTAAAATATTTTGTTGGTTGTACAGTAGTTCTGACTAAGCAGATTAGGAAGTTAGTTATAACAGCCTAACGTGATATTTTAACAAGATGACAGATATATTTTATTGCTCAAACTGCTGTCTTTAGTGATACATTCTGTTCCTTTAGCATGTTCTCTGCTGTTTGTTTTTTCAGTCTACGTGGGAATGCTGTGGGAATGGAGGGAGCTAAAGCGTTAGCCAATTCTCTGAAATGTAACAGAAGCCTTAAATCATTAAAGTAAGTCCCAATTAATTTTTAATTTTTTGTGAAAAAAAAAGCCTTTTTCTGCTGTTTGATTTAATTTCTTGACCATTTTGATGGTGGTGTTGTGTTGCTAATTTGTTTCTATGTTTGTATTTTCATTTGATATTCTGTAAACTAATCTATCTATTTCTGATACTTTACTTACATTTTTTTTTGCAGACCTAAAATATATTTTCAGAATGTGTTTCTATACAGATTTTGGTAGATGTGTAAATAGTTTATTTCTCATTAATATGCGTATCATGTGCTTAAGATTATGGGGTTAAACTTAGGACTGGTCTTTTTTTCCATATGTTTTTTAGGCTTTTTAGTCCAAATAATTTGGACTCCTATTTAAATCAAATCAAATCTGACTGATTCTGTCTTCTCAGTCTGCAGGAGAACTCTTTGGGTATGGATGGAGCCATATTCATAGCTACAGCTTTAAAGGGAAACCACCAGCTTGCATACATCAAGTAAGTTTTCCCTTCTGGTTAACAGCATGTTATTGTTTATTAATAAAAAAAAAAGACATAAAGCTTTTTTTTTTCCAGTTTGCAAGGAAATGGCATTGGAGAATCAGGAGCAAAGGTGATATCTGATGCAATAAGAGCCAGTGCTCCAGGCTGTGTGGTGGACATCTAACCAAAAATAAAAGAGAAAATTCAGTGCAGGAGGACCTTAAGTCATTACTCTGTGTAACATAGTTATAATATTTTTTTTACATTAATTTATGGACACATCTGTGATAAATACATTTTTTATTCTGCTCATTAAAATACTGGTGTTTCAGCTGTTGGTCTGTAGATGGGATTCTTTCCCTCATTGTTTAAGCAACTCTTTGTAAAACCTTGAGTGAGTGTAAAAGCTCAACATATTAAAAACACATTTAATTAAATCAATATTTTTGTAACATTGTAAAATTTGTCAAAATTTTAAGATTTGTACAAAAATTTCAATAAGACTTTTTTTTTATTTCATTTTTATAAATATTGTATGTATTTGTATTATAGAAAAGAAAAAAAAGCATAGTTTACAGCAAGTCTGATCTCTTTCCTTCCTAACATGTTTTGTAAAGAAATGAAATGTATCAGAGAAAACCATTTTTTTTTTTATCTATTGTAGTAAAAATGTGTCAAAGATTGAATTTATTGTGTTGGTATTCAAAAAGTAATAAAGCTGTATTTATGAATTTACTAAACTTGGTTTCCTAATGTAATCTTGAGACCAGTGCAGTTTAAATTTGTTCTATGGTTCTGCATAATATAGACATTAAAGGGGTTGAGCAGTTGTTCTTTATCTTTAATTACATAGAAGAGTTCTTGGTGACTGCAGAGACTAAGCACCCCCCCACCCCCACCCCCATGAAACATAAAAACAGATTCATAAAAGAGCATGGATTCTTAATTAGTCCACTTAAATTGTGTATTTTGGGGGGAATATCTGGTTCTGTTGTCAGTTGTTGGTTAATAAGTTTAAAAATTTCAAAGTAGGACATTCTACATGATGGCATCACTGCTGCCACCCTCTGGTTTGAAGGAGAACTGCTTGTTTCACCCAGTTACCCCCCCCAGTAGCTCTGCCTCTGTGTGGATGAGACGCAATTATAAAGATTATTTTACATCAATCCCTGTTAATATTAAGCTCAAGCTAAATATTTCCAAACTTTATGAATTGTTTTTTTAAGCTCAAGCACTCATCTTGTAATGCTGATAAGGATGTTCAGCTTTTTCAAATCTATCGGAAACCATTCACAAAACCCCCAAAATCCTTAAATAATATAGCACTATGATGACAAAAATATTTATCTTATCACACAGAAGCACTCCACTAATCATCTTTATTTAGTATATAAAACTTTCTGCCATTTATTTACAGATTCTCTGTCAATCAAAAAATGCAATGAAACACACTAGACATGCTGCCGTAACATAGTTTTAAAGCTACAGAATTCAAGCAAGGGGCTTTTGAATAAATAATTTATTTTTTTACTGAGAATACTAGATGGAAACACAGAGCCAAGATGACAGAACAAATGATCCCTATCTCTCCTATGAGAGAGTGTAAGATCCAGCCGCTAAAAGCCTCGCATATGAAGTCTTACATACTGCATGCAACAGGTATGAGATGCAAAATGCAAAGAAATAATTTTAACTAATACATCAGGGTTATCTAGAAAGGTAGCATAAATAAGATGGGAATATTAAATAATTTCCTTTATGATAAAGTGCTGTTGCTACGCTAGTAATTATGTAAAAAACTGAAAGATTTAAATATCTCTTGACACATATAGAGTTTATAACAGGATTTCAGATTGATACTGAGGAGGAAAGGAATGGAATGAAGAAGATCTGATGAACAATATGTCTTTGCCCCTGTATAACACTGAAGAGAGCCACAACTACAGCCAAAGATCACTGCAGCCCTGATGTGTTAATACGTGCTATAACTCCTTCCTTCTACCTATAGCTGTCAGACTTTTTAATCTAAATCTAGCCTCCAGAACTGTATTTTACTCATTTCATCATGTGATGAACAAGATTTAAATAAATCAATCAGTTTAATGTCCGGGGATTGAAATGAGGAATTATGTCAATATATTGTCAGAGCTGAATAACTATTTAAGGAGGTGATGGAGTGTGATGATACACCCACAGAGTCTAGAGTTGATTGGTAGTAGTGAGAACCGAGCATGAATATTAGAAACGTCTTCTGTGGAAAAGAAGAAAGCAATTGTAAGGATCTGTCTGAACTCACAGTAGATAATGAAGCAGAAGAAAGGGAGGCCTAGTTACTGAACTTTACAGCAAAACAATCAGATATCTGCCACAGGAAAGGGTGCTCCTCCTGATTGTGCATAATGAGCTGCAGCTGCAGATTATGCTGCAAAGAGAGGCATGCACAGACACACACCAACCTGCCCACAGCTCTTTGGATGCAATTGTGCTGGGAAATTCTTATCTATTATTGTTTTGGGTTGTCTGAGAAAAGGTAACTACAGCCTTTGTGCTGATAAAATCACACCAGTAGTTACTTGTGTGGCCTATGGTTGAAGAGTCGATTCAACACTCCTGATGGGCTGTCTTTAAGTTTGAGACTGCTGTTGTGAAGACTGTCTTGTGACACTTTCACGTGAACCTCTGAACACTGGGCATCACTCAGAGAAGCAGCCAAAAAGCCAATGATAACAATGGAGGTGCTGAAAAGAATCACTGCTTTTGTGGGAATACGGCATCCATCAACCTTGTAGCTATTAGCTGTGCGTCCCACAGATTTGACCTTTATTAAAGACGGGCATGAAAAGAAGAAAATGTGTAGTAGAAGGTGTTTTAGCTGTCCAGCACATTCAGAACCCTTTTTCATAACTAGAAAAGCACTCTGAGCACAGACCTCCTCCAAGCAGCAAATTTTGCCCCATATTCTGATTTACACCTATAGCTAAAACTCACACATGATCTGGATCATTACCAAATTTATATTAATTGTTCCTTGACATGAGGCAAATCTCTGGTTAAAAAAGAAAATACATTAAATATGTTTATAAATTTTCAATTGATCCTGCTAACAAACCAACAACACTTTTCTTGTGTTTTTGTCTTTAGTGAAATACCTCCAGGGGTTTTGAGTTGATGCTGAGGGTGTCAATAGTCACTGCTGCCACCTGCTGGTTTAGTGGGGAACTGCTTGTTCCTCCAGATTTCGCTATCTCACAATGTTAGAGAATCCTTTTTAAAACATTTCTGTATCCAGATTATGATCTGGACCATCAGCAAACTATAATTGGATTGTTCCTTGGCATAAGGGAAACATCTGACAAAAATGTCATTAAAATCTGTTCATACCTTTTCAAGTTATCCTGTACACAGACAGACACACACAAACTCTCCAAAAAAAATATAACCTCCTAGGTGGAGGTAATAGATATCAAAATGTAAAGACTGAAGAGGAGGCAGACAGTAGTGATGAAAAGTGGTTTTCAAAAGTGGTTTAATGAACCCCTAGATACAATAAGGCATAAGTTTTGATTAAAATTTTGAATTTGGGAAGCTTTTATTAAGTCACAAACCATAAAGCATGTTGCCTAATTGTATTTCTCTGCAAGGTAATTCAGCCAAGCAGCAACATGTTTACAGTCACTGATCTCTGTGCTCTAACCTACAACTTTAGGTGAAGTAATAAATATTTACAAAAATCTGGGGGAATTTTTTCTGTTATTTTACCAGAAAACCTTTTTTAAAGCCAAAAACACTGTCTGAAGTCCAACAGCTACAATCACAGCAACTTTGGCTACTGTACATCTTTAAAATAATATGCACATCACCCTGTACCTTAAACTTGAAGTGGTCCCCAGGGATCCCTGCCCTGCGTGTTTTAGATAGGGCAGTTGATTCAAATCATGGCTACTCCTCGGTAATCAAGTGCTGCAGAAGTCTTTTAATCATCTGTTTTCTTCTGGTGTGATGCAACATGAAAACAGCTAGAAAATATAGGATGGGGTCCCTGAGGAGCAGGTTTGGGAAGCGCTGCCTTAAAGAAACATGGAGGTGGCAGTATCATGCTGTGGAGATATTAGTTTTATAGCAGTGACAGGAAAGTTGGTCTGGATAGACTGATGGCACTCATGCAGAGGCACAGTAACAGTCAGAACTACAATGAAAAGAGTCAGATCAGTCTTTTTTAATGTGTTAGACTGGCCTAGTTAAAGCCTACTGGTTTTCTTCACTTTAACAATCTTCTTTCCTCTATTTTGATTCATCTCATAAAATTCTCATAAAATAAACATTTTTTTGTAAAACCGAGGGTTTCAATTTTTTTGACCAAAACATATTAGCTCTAAATATTAAAAAATGAATAAGATAATATTTTATGACAAACAAAAAAAAAACATAAATATAACAATCAAAATACTAACGGTTAAAGAAGCAACATGTCTTGGAGTTATCATTGATGTGGATCATCAATGAGCAACATGTCATACATAACCTATTGTTGTTATGATTTGCCATCCCAGACATGTTGGTTGTGTTTAAGGTTTCACTTTGGGTTCTCAGTTATGCTTATATTCTGTGTAACTCTTTCCAACATCTAAATCAGTGTATGTGGTGGAGTACTGCGACATCATCACCTCCACAGTTAAACATGGTGGTGGCAGCATCATGCTGAGGGGACAGACTTGATGGGAAGATAAATGGAGCTAAATCCCAAAGAATCCAGACACAGAAGACAGACAGGAGACTAGAGCGGGGGTCCACCTTTCAGACAGAAAAACGAACTAATGCATTTGGAAAAGAATATATATGTTTGCTTTAAGATTGCAAAGGACATTATTTCAGTTCCTGATTTCTGAAATTGCGATTTACAGTAACTCCATGATAAAAGTCCTGGCTCCTTTTTTATGTGTATCTCTTTCACTGGTTGTTTTATACAAGGACCAGTTGCCTTGAAAAGTATTATTAATGCTGCTCTCTCTTCAGCTCTGCCACAGGTGTTCTATAAAACTAAAATCTAGAGTCTAAAAATGACTGAAACATGTTTTTTTTACATCCCACCATTTCACTACAGATATCATCTCCAGGCACTTTATTCTTATATAGATTAATATCAATCCCGATACAATCCAATCGTAAGCAGATTCAGGTTAAATGGCATGAAATACAATTCAATTTTAGTTATGGAGTAAAGCTCTATTTATCATTAGAAAGCCGGTTTGTAAAGGATTATTTAAGGACTCCAAGCCAAATCCATGTAGGATTTGTTCTCTGAAAACGCTTCTATTCTTATGTGCGAGTATTAGGGGAAGTAGTTGCTGTACATGTTTCTTAAAAAGCCAATAAGTGATTCAAAATACAGGGAAAATATTAACAGTGAATATTTTACTGATATAACAATGACAATGAAAACAAACAGTGGGTGTCTAGTTTTGACAGACACAAAAATCCCTTCAAGGAGTTAATAGTGGAACAAGGAATGTAAGGAAGGTAATTTCCTTTGATTTCATAAAAGAAACACGCCACTGTGAGAAAAATATTTCCACATTCACTTTTTATTCACATGTCAATTGAATATTACTTTGTTTGACACAGTGGGGTCCTTTGTTATGTTTCAAGCCTCAGTGGGTTTGAACTCAACCACTCGCTATAATAGAATTGCTCAAAAAAGTTACAGAAACAAGCTGTTAAGTGTGTTTAGCCCTGGACCCTAAGTGAGTGTGATAATTTCTATAAGTATTGTACATTTACTCAACAAGTTTTGACTTTTTACGGCACTAGTGGCTCATTTTTTCTGACAGTAGGCTGACAGGAAAGGGGGTATGAGACATGCGGTAAAGGACCACAAGCTGGAATCAAACCTGGGTTGCCTGCGTCGAGGACTAAGGCCTCCATACATGGGTCATGCGCGCTAACCACTGCGCCACCTGCACGCCCAAAGCAAACATTTTCTAACCAAACCCCAAACATCGTTCCCTCACATCTACAGCACAGTGGGAAAGTATTGCCACATGTAAATATTTTAAATGATTCAACAAACTTATAAAATACGAGACTTCATGTATCAACTGCCTGGATAGCTCAGGTCTTCTGTCTGCATACCAAGCATGGAGAAGGATCTTTTAGTTCCTATGTTCCACTATTCTGGAGCAAACTCTCAAAAAAATATAAAAGTGCTAAAACCCTAAGCTGCTCTAAATCAAGATTTAAAAACATACCTTTTTAGAGTGGCCTTTGATTGTGCCATCCATGGGCGGTTCTGAGCAGTGGCCAACAGGGGCCGGTGCCCCAGTAGAACTGGTCCTCACTGGAACGCATTTGGACTGATAGATCCCTTGGCCCCATTTATTTTTTTTCTTTAAAATTCTGTTGTAGTTAGAATTTCCAAAATGAAGGTGATTGCTGCAATCATAATGAGATAAGATCACAGTTTTCACCTGCTAAATTTTATTTTGGACCAAATAAAAAAATTCTAAAAATAATATGAATTGATTAAAATTGGCCATTCACATTTTAAAAAGGTAAAAAATATGTAATAATCCTGAATTATGAATGAACGCTAAGATAATATTCAAATGAATCATTTTATATTATCTTGCAGTAGATATTTCTATTTAGCAACTAGATATTTCTGTTGTTTTTTTTTTCTTGGTAAGGTATTCATTTTCACTTTAGAAAATAAAATTAACAATTTTAATCCAAAAATCCAAATATTCTATTGGAGCAGCATTAAAATTTTATGAAACTAAGTAATGTGAAATTTTCATTCAGTGCAGAACCACAAGTAGCTCTTTGGTTCTGTTGCTATTTTATTATATTCTAAATCATAAACTATTGCCCTGTTTTTTTTTTCATGCTTCCCTGTCCGTCTCCCCCCCTCAAAAAAAAAAACATGCTGGCCCCACCTTGCCCCCTTGCCAACTTTTCTCCTATTTTATTCAATTCTTTTATTTCTATCATTTTATAACAATTTTATCATTTTAATAATTCATTTCTATGTACAGCGCTTTGAATTGTCTTGCCATTGAAATGTACTGCAAGTAGTAAGTAAACACAGTAAATTGTTTTATGGGGCTGAGGAATGCAGCCTTCATTTGGCCCGTTTTGAAGGATGGGTCCCGTGAATCCTGCACAGCATTCAGTTCCCCGTGGTTCATTGCGAGTTAAAGAAAGACCGCTGCTTCATGCTCAGAAGAAAGGGAAAATGTCGACAAACAGTGGTGAGTATTGTTAGTGCAGTTTAATTTAATCTAATTAAGTGAATGGTTCCGTCTAAACTTAATGAAAATATATTTTCAAAAGGTTATGGAGTCAGATATGTTTCGGTTATTATGGGTTTATTGAGAGGGTTTATTCTGTGACTGCGCTCATGGGTTTGGCTGATATTTAAGCTCAGATTCTAATATCTGTGCTGTGTGTGAACAAAAGATCTGAGATCTGTGAAGATGGTTCTGCTGCTGAAGCTCATCAACAATAAAATTAGCAACAGAACATCAGTAAGTAGTTCAGCATCCAATCTTTGCCTGATTTGTGTATCAACTGTCACGGTTGCTAGGCGACAGAGCGTACGCTGAGTCAGGGGAGGTGAAAGATCGAGAAGGGTAGACCTGTTTGAAACCCGAACAAAAACTCTTCTGGCCTCCTTATTTTCACGGCCCTGGAAGGACCTAGTCCAGGTAGAACCGGGTCCTTAGAAGACGAAGCCCATGAAAATGTGGAGGAGTAGCGGTGGATGTTTTTAGTTCTATTTGACGTGACGGCGTAAAATGCTCCGCACGTTGTACGTAGGCAGGGCGGAGTGTGTTTGAATCTGGGGGTAAGTTTGTCAGTCAATCAGTGAGAGAACAGGTGCAGGAATCAGAGCAGGAGAAGCAGCAGAATCATGTGAAGCCCAAAAATTGTTTGCCTTAATATGGAATAAAACAAAGAACTGCATTTTTACTTTTTTATCTTTTTGGACTGTATAAGAAAAGAATCCACGGTGCATCCGGTGACTATTTGAGTTGAATTAATTTTGCTTTGATCTCTTATATTTATAAAGGAAATTAAACACTGCTTTTGTCTTCTGTTTTATTGAATATCTCATGATCAGTGTTATATCTTTGAGGAAGATTAAAGCTTATTTTATGATCTGATGTGCCCACAAACCAGTTGCTATTAAGTATTAACCTCCAACTGTAGTTGTAACAAAATTCTCACACAGCAGTTATAATCCTGCTTGCTTTAAAGTTATTACAGTGAACATCAGAGCTGAAAGCTGCTGATTTACAGTCACTAAATGTTTTACTGGATTTGAGCCTCTTATCAGCTTAAATGCATCAAATACGGAATCAGGCAAAATAAAAACAGGATTAATCCCCCTTGTATGATCAGTGGAAGAGACTTTAGAACAATGTATTATTTCATGTTACTTAGGGGAGGTCCCCAGTGGTTTGCTGCATGGAGACTCTGTACAGTTCATTGGGTCTAACCAGAGTATTAGTTATTAGAATCCTTAACAGTTTTTAACCTCATACATCAGGGAAAATAAACCAAAATAACCTTTATAGTCCCTCAAGGAGAAAATTCCTGTGTCCCAACAGCAAGTTGAAACACAATGGAAGAATGCAGATATAGACACGGAATAAGAATAGAAGAAAAGATCCACAAAGGGGCAAATTCACATATAAAAAACACTGTTCAGTTATTAATTGACAAAAATAAAAAAGGTAAGAAGTGACCTTAAGAAATATGTTCTGTATCTCTCCACTTTCATTGTCTCCTGGGGACATCTTATGACAGAGTAGGCCTTCCTGATATGTAACATTTTCCTGCTTACTCTTATAATGCCGAATAATATCACAGAATAAGGAAAGTCCAAACATGTGAAACTTCATGTCAACAAAAATCCAGTTCTTCTAAAGGGAACTTAGGAAGATTGTGGGGGAGCAAGTTTAAAACAGGACAAAAATTGAAATGACAGCATTTTGAGCTAATAAAATGGGCCAACGAAACAAATTGAGCTCTTGCAAAAGTGTGGCCAAATAAACTAGCTGCATGGAGACATAACTGACCTCTAACATAACTAACACACTACAGGGATAACCAGATGCAGGTGGTAGCTGCTTACATTTACTCAGTTGCATTTACATGACATTTTGAAAATAAAAAAAAAAAATCATTTTACGAGTAGCTGTATCTGTTGGAGGAATAAAATTTCATGGAGGAAAATGTGTGGGGAAAAAGCATTCAGACCAAATGAAACTAAATAGAGTTTTTTTTTTGCCACCATGTAAACCACTGAGTAGTGAACAAAAACATTCTGTGGCGATACTTTTCTCCTGCAGGGACAGTGAATCTGGGCACTGTTACTGTAAAGAAGGATTGAGCTAAGTCCAGGACAAACCTGAGAGAAAACCTGTTAAAAGTTGCAGGAATTAAGACGTGGGCTTCTTAAGAAAACTTATCCTTCAGAAAAATCTGTGTTTGCACCATGAATACAACAGAAGGCATTTCCAGTAATTACAGTTTGATGATTTATTGATTTATCTGTTTGAATTCAGGGATGTGTTATAGAAGCAAAATACCTCCAGCATTTTTTTCTTAAAATGTTATAAGGCAGCTGAGAATGAATTGATGCTGGCTGCTCTGCTCCCACTTATACTTCATTGATCCAGCGTATCTTATCTCCCCTTGGCATTAAAAGTTAATGGTGAAAGAAATCGGGCTAAGTTTGAGCAGGATTGAACACTAAAGGACAGACTGAACAGAATACAGGTTTGTTAATCTACTGATATCCAGGCACTGAGCAATTTATAAAGATACAATAGTAAAAAAAAAAAAATACTTTCCCCATTTGTCTTTAATTGATTCAAGTTTAGCTTTAAGTGCCTCATAAGTTGGGTTCAGGAAACAACTTTTAGCATAAGGTTATGCTAAGAAAATGTTCTACAGACAATATGTTGAACTTGAAATCATCACAGAGCAGGAGTGGGGTTTTCCTGTATATGTTTATTAATGCAATGGGGTTTAGTCATTTTCTGCAGCTGAAATGAATGCCATGGAGGGTAGAGGAGTGCCCAAGTCTAATGCTGCAGAGCGAATGTCCTGCAGCTTTTAGATGCATCCCCACTGTTACCTAACTAATTCATTTGGTTTAGTATGTTGAAGTGTTTAGTTTCTACTGGACCATAAAATGTTGTTATTAACAAATGTTGAAACTGAAGTTGATTCTAGTCTTGCTTCTGCAGTAGTGCTCTTAGCAGTCCAGTTAATTTTCTTGGATTTTTAGAATACTTCATGTGTTGAAGTTTTGGATCATTATCCTTTGTAGATGGATGTTCGCATGTTCAGAATACTGGCAGAGTCCAACAGAGTTTCACTTGCAATTTTATAAATCAAACTCTTCAAGATGAGTCAAATACTCGAACAAGGCCTTTAGAAAAGGGACAGATCCGGGGCGTGCAGGTGGCGCAGGGGTTAGCGCGCACGACCCATGTATGGAGGCCTTAGTCCTCGACGCGGGCGACCCAGG
>JAUZNJ010039669.1:0-10647 GCA_034780135.1 Jordanella pulchra | reverse complement strand
CGAGGACTGCGACACATCGGATTCACAGAAACAGACAAGGTGATGAGAAGTCTTCTCTCATTTACTTTTCACTTGTTGGTTGTTTTAATGTTTAGCCTTTCTGGTGTGCAGTGAAACTATTGCATTATTCCAGTTATTTTAGTCAGTGTAACATTAGATAAAAAAAAAAATTCCTAATTACTTTAACAGAAAGATTTACAATTACTTAAGTTTGGATCTTTGCATCTATCCTGCCTTGTTTCAGTTAAACATTTTATTTCATACAACTTTATGGCTTAAAAACCATATTTCTGAATTAATACATTAAGTTCTGTGAAATTACTCCAATTCTAGTTCAATCTTTTTAGACTATCATCTTTCTTTAAAGATAGAAAAAGCTCTAATGTCTAGAAAAGATCCAGTGTTTTACATCTAAATATGACTTCATGATCTCCCTCAGGAATCAGACTGTTTATTCGTCTTCAGAGGAACAAGGTTAGCACTGGACCCAACTTCTCAGCTTAGTTTGTGTGTGTTACAGCAGTAAGTTTGTTCATCTTTTTGTTAATTAACACCTCTTTTACTATCAACATGTTTCTATTTCTTCTATAGTTACCTCTATTACATACCCAGAAACAAATGATTCAGGGTTAGGTGTCATTTACATATTTACTTCCTTCAGTAACAGTTAAATGAAGAAGTATTTGGTGAACATTAGTGTCTGATAAATGGGTAAATAAACATGATTACCTGTCATCTGTGATTAATGTTGGAGCTGATGTGTTGCTGACTCTTCTCCTCTGTCTCCTCTCCGAGGGAGAAGATGATCTCCAGGATCTTGCTGCTCATCATTATCATCATCAACTCATGTTTCTGTGGTCAGTTTCCATCTTGTCTTTGTTCTAAATCCATCAATAATCAGTGAAAAGTCTGTCAGTGAAGGTAACACTTCAATCCTCCAGCTGCATTTGATCAAGCAGTTTGACTAGAAGAGAATCAAGCAGAGCTCTGACAGCACAGAGACCATCATGAGACAGAAACCTCTAGAGATGGACTTTAAAGACTCCCATGTTCCAGTTCTCAGTGTGTCTGCTCCTCTCTTTCCCTCTCTGTCTCCTCAGCAGCAACATTTGTAGTGAATGTGACACAGAGCTCCTATCAGGCAGAGGAGAACCACAGCATCACTCTGGAGTGGACCTTCACCAAACCTCGTGGATCGATGAGACATCTCTTTGTCTATTGTGACCTAATAACTGATAAAAGGGTCTCACTCCTGTATCAGGTCCATTATGGCATTGAGATTTTACAGCACCAGGATGAACAGTTTTCAGGACGAGTCCAGAGTAACAAAGACGTCCTCAGAGAAGGACGAATCAGACTCCATGTGTCCAGACTGAGGACTGAAGACTCTGGTCTCTATCAGTGTGATGTGAAGACTGATGATGGTGTCAACTCTGGAAGATGTCAACTCAGCGTTTTGGGTAAGTTGGTGTTGTAGCAGCTGAGCGTAAAACATATTTATGTTGGATCAGTGGCCAAGTTTTTAAGGAGCAAAACATTTGCATTTGCAAAGAATGCAATATAGTTGTTTCAAAGTTAGGACTTTCACTCTGAGTCCCGATTTTCTCTGAAACCATCCTTCTCATGAGTTGCAGGGTAATTAGTGATCTGCAGAGCCCAAATGGAGACTTGAGCTACATCCTGGATGGTTATATGCTGTAGAAACTGAACACACTTTTCACGTGGCATCACCTATGGAAATCCTGTGAGACATAGTTGTCAATGTTACAACCCAATTGAAGAGGAATACTCCATTGCAGAATTCTACTGAAAGTGTCCAGCATCTAGACTCACATTAACACACTTTTCAATACATGTCACTTAGATAACAACTGCTGTGATAGTATAATATATTCATTATCCATCGGTAGGGGTAGTAAATATGATATTTACTGCAATATTATTCAGACTGTAATATATTGATTATAAACACACAACCTACTGGCTGCGTGTCAGAAAAATAACTGAAAGTGTGAACCGAGCTCAAATCATGGTCAAATAGATAATTCTGCATATATATAAAATAAATTCACCACAAATTCCATTCAAAATATCAGACAGATATTTATTAACAAAATCATTCAGCTCCAAGTCAAACCCATTTCAGTTTAACACTTGACTAAAAACTAGTGAAACTCAACTAAAACTAAGCTACTATGTACAAAGAAGAGGAAGGAAAAAACATGGTTGAAAACCATAATAAATGAGATGATGAAATGTTGTCACAGTTTAGCATGGATTTTATGTTTGAGAACCAAAGTTTATCTTAAAGAATTTGGAATGAGATCATATTAGCTTTTTGCTAATTTAGAGCAATTGGGATGTTTTCAAAGCAATACACAATGCAAATACATGAGGTGAATAAACCATTATCAGGCAAAATAAGTTTTAATTAAATTGTTTGCTTAACCAGACATCAATAACCTTTAGTTAAATGATTCTTAATCTTCTTTGAGTGAGCTAGCAGTTAGCAGAAATGAAGATTCCATTAAATAACTTTTGGCCATAATTTGGTAATCAAAATGTAATGAGCAGATGGCAGAACACATAAACGTAGGCTTTTATATCAGTTTTAAAAGCCTTAGTAAAATAAAGCTTGTTTTAGCTTTATAACAGCTCAAAACATATTACTGCAGCATGGTGTACCATACGGTCCATCTTGTTAGCTTTGTTTTTAACTCAACATAAACACATTAAATGATCAGAATCATCATATACCTTTTGTTTTAGCTAGAATCTCTGTCCCTGATGTCCTGGTGCCAGACCTTTTACCTCTCCAAAGTCATTTAAAAGCTTTGTTTTCTCTAGCAGTTTTCATTCTAGTATGGCTAGCTAGAAGGGGAGTCCCTTTGTTCAATGGGGCCCACATTAAGGGAAGCTCTCTCCTCCTCCAGTCTTTTCAACTCTCCAACTCTCCCAGAACTCAAAAGAGGAATGTTGCAAGCTGTCTGTTGTGCAACAGTTCATTTCTGAAATGTCAATCATAGTAACATAGCCTCAGTTCGTTCAGGTCTTTCCTGGTTTTCATGTTGTTGGTTCTTCAATGTGAATCTCACATTGTAGCTTTATAAAAGAGACAGGCTCTTGTGTTTCCTGGCCTTTTGTGCCTTCACACAGTGGGGGGTGCAGCAAAGCACACCTCTGTGGGAGGTGTCCTGTGGACTTCTGTGGAGGGCTGCAGAAGAGGGACTACCCCAGTGAAAATGGTCAAGATGGAACATGAATATCCCAATATCCACTGTCCTCAGTGTCCAAAAACTTTTGGTTTATGGCACAGTACAACACAATGTTTCAAAGCAAATAAACACATACTTGTAGTAAGACAGAAAATATTCTAAAATCAGTAACTTACAGCCTGATAAGTGGACCACCATAACTGTCCTCAGCAGGTTACATTAACTGAACACCACTGCAACTTCTCTCAGCAGTTCTTTAAAACTATCGCTTGCTATCCAATTTTTCCATTTTTGATCTTAAGCAAGTTGAATGAGAAGCATATGACTGTTAGACCGTATACCAACTTGAGGGAATGCGCATCGCTCTAAGCTCTCGTATTCTAATGAGAAAACAGATTGAAATATGACCGAAGTAACAACTTTTAAATATGTTTGTAATGTTTTAATGTTTCTTATTCATTAATCTCGGTAGGCAAATAAATTTGAACAAACGCAATTTTGACATTTTTATGGAGACATGTATGTATGTGATGATAGGTTTAGAGACTGATGGATATGTTCTCTACTCCATGGATAGCAATTACAGCTTTTGTTATCAACGCCATTCTATATAATATCTAATACTTAGTAATAAGGTGATGGCATGAGTTTCATATTAGTAGGAGAATATTTGTCGGGGTTAATGTGTTTCAGAACCAAGTGTCTATGACTGATGTTGATTTAGTGGTTTTATATCTGTCACCTGGTTCTACAGAACTCTTTATTCTGCTGTTCACACTAAATTCAAAGCTACAACTGGACCAGAACCAGAACCTATAGAGACAGAAAAATAGATTATCTGACAGCTGGTAATGATGATGAGAGCATTGATCTTCTTCATGTTTTGTTCTTCCAGTAGCTGCTGATGTGTCCGAACCTCGGAGACCGACTGTGAAACAAGAACCAGAAGGTCCAGTCAGGATGGGCCTCTATGTTTCACTGGTTCTGACAGCAGCAACAGCAGCAACAGCAGCAACAGCAGCAACAGCAGCAGCAGCTCTGATGGTTACACTGGTCTTCAGTTGCCTAAGTTACACTAAAAAGAAGGTAATTTCCTCCTAATGTTATACAAAATCCTAAACCCTGAAGCACAACAAAACCCCCCTTATTCTGCACATCCAGACTGACCTCTGACCTTCACACCTCTCTGACTTTCTTATATATATATAAACATCCCAGGTCAGTTATTTAAATTATCTAACTGTCTAAAACTAATGAATGAGTCAGAAAATCAGCTGAACATAAAGAACTTCAATGCGTTGAGTCATCAAACAGTAACTGATGCATATTCGGGTTCTGATCGGTTCCAGACAGCAGTTGCCTTTGCTGTTGTCTACTGACTGCTGGAAACAGACATTCTGAACTCACCTGGGCACACTGTTATGAGCTGCCATTAAAGGATACAAATCATGTACTATGACTTTACAAATGTTTATACCAGAAGCTCGATCTAATCGCACACAAATGCTGTCTGATTAAATTATGGTGCATCCTCGCCTTATTATACTTTATGTATATGCTTTAAATGTTTTTTTATTTGTTAGTAAGAATAAGCATTTTTTTCCATCACAGCAACACTGTCGAACTGGAAGATATTTCACAGGCATGCAATGAGTAAAGAAAGGAAGTGAAGGAGCCAGACAAATTTCACAAGTGGCGGTGCAAAAACCAGGAAAAAGGCCAATATAAAGAAGAAGAGAGTGCAATTAAAAATTCCATTGCAAAAGGGATGTTCATTGAATTACGGGCAAAGCTGCAAAAGCTTCCGAACATACAGCAACAACATACAGCAATATTTACGTCTGCTGATAACACATGATGCGAAAAATTTGACCAAAAAAGGACTAAGTATAAGGACCAATGCTTGTATACAGTTGGTTTTAATTTTTAAATTATATTCCTATATGTTAGATTGTAAGGTCTCAATTTGTTTTTTCTAAATAAGGAAGAGTCATCTTCTGGATGTTATATTCTGTGTTTTGTGAAGACTGCAAAAGATTTGATTTATTTCCCCATGGAGTTTAGTTCTCCCAGCTGTTGACTGAATTGAACAGAGACAAGGTGCAAAGCAGAGAAAGTAAAAAAATTATGTGCTTTTATGCTGCAAAGTGAGTGCGTTTCACAGAGTGTAGAGTCATGCATTTTGTACAAAAATCACTCAAGGCTTTTGTTTGGTTAAATATGCTCCTATAATGTTTTTTTCAGTGAGTTAACCACACAGGAGAAGAACATCCATATGTCCTCGCTCCCCTTCATGTCAAATGAGATGCTAATGCCTAGTGCCATTGGTTCTGCTAGCATCCCTCTTTTTTTTTTTTTTTTTGAGCATTATACAGCACTAGTGGCTCGTTTTTCTGACAGTAGGCTGACAGGAAAGGGGGTATGAGAGAGGGGGAGAGACATGCGGGAAAGGACTACAAGCCAGATTTGAACCTGGGTCGCCCGCGTCGAGGACTAAGGCCTCCATACATGGGTCATGCGCAGTAACCACTGAGCCACCTGCACACCCAGCATCCCTCTTTAAAAGCTGTTTGTTTATTGCAAAAGTATTTACTACAAAGCTGCAACAATAGTACGGCATTTGGTTCTAGCTAATGGATGTTATTCCACATTTTAAGTGATACTTAGTACCTGTGCATGAATGTACTGTGAAAAACCGCTTGTATTCAAGGAACTTTCTTAACTTTAGTTCCTTTGTGGTGCTTAGAAGTTGAACTCTGATAATAGTTCTACATTTGGGTATTCTTTGTAAGAAATCTTATAAATTAAATAAGCAGTATTTGTTTCTATAATTCGCCTTCAAATGTAAGAATAGAAAATGTGAGTTTGAATGTTATCCTGTAGCTTTGTGCCGGTCAATGTCCCCCCCCCCCATGTTGAATTGAGTGTTAAAGAAAATTGATCACCATTAAATTCTGTTGCCAGAGATAGCAAACCCCCAGCAGAATATGGGGAATCCTGATCTGCCCTAAATAAGTTTGAGAATTGTAGAAATTGCTCTTGTTAAGAGCAGTTGTTGTATTTTTTTATTTTTATTTCATTTCCCTCCTCTGAGAAGTGGAACATGAACTAAAACACATTTTATGGGTTTTGATTAATCCTCAGGGGGTATTTTATTTCATTTTTTTTAAACATCATGGTTCAGTTTAAAAGGAAAAACAGGTCTGCAGCTTCTTCGGATGTGCATGTATTTAGTTTTGGATAAATTTCCAGTGCTATTTTTTTTTTCCTTTTTCTCTGTTATGCAATCATTACATTCTTAATAATAATACTTTTATACATAATACATTTTATGTTTACTAACCTTACCTCCATTTATCCCACTCTGTGAAGTCAGGTTCACACTGTCTGATAAAAAATGCTCAGGATTTTAAAATGCTTTGCTTGGAGCTGAATGGTATAAAATCCTGTGTGCGGCTTCTTTTATATTTGCAGTTCGTTTGCACTTAATTGCTCTTTGTTTTCTGTGACTGCAGCATTTCTCATTTGCAGTGTTTTATGTTTTTTTTTTTTTTTTTGCTAATTTTTTTTTGCAGTACTTTTGAAATTTGTTGTCCAAATGTGTTGGCAGCCATTGGCCAGTCTAATTGACACTATTGTCACTTTATTCCCTGTGATACATACACTTACCTTATACCGCATGCTAAAAAAGTTAGTGACATTTTTATTTCTGTTCATGCTACCATTAATACCAAGAATCTTTTCAGTTGTCAGCTTTAGTAACTAAACTATAAAATGTACATTTGATGCTTTCAGCTAAATTCAGTTTTGCAGGGCAGTTGAATTTATACATGATTGTAGTAGAGAAGATCAGAAAACGTACACCCCCTTTAGTTAGTCTTCCTTAACATATCAGAACAAAAGAACAAATGATCGGACCTTTATCAGATTCTGAATTTATTTTAATCTAACTACATATTTAAACAAACACACCACAGGGTTTAGATGGTGTATTTTATAAAGCAAGCATATTGGACATGCTGGAGGGATTATGTTTCTCAGTCGGCCTGGAACACATCAGGATTCCCCCAGCAGAGCTTGAATTGGTGTCTGATGAGAGGAAGTGTGGGAGTCTCTGCTGCATCCGCAACCGGGTCCGGATAAGCAAATACAAGCATATCGAAAGGTTGGAGTAGGAGAAAAAGCTGCACCCATATGGTGTTAGTGAAATAGATTAAGATGAACTGAATATGAGTCAAACTAATACAATGCTGATGCTCTGTACCTCCAGATAGGTGTTAACATTCAGCTTTACCTATTTTTCAGTACAATTCTAGCATCATCTTAAACATTAGGCTTAAGACGATAGAGCAGATGAATGCGACCAAATTGTTAGTACCAATGGAATTCAGTCGGTACCCGTAAAGTATAAAGTTCGCTACCCGTCCCTAGTTGCATTTTTGTGTTATTTCAAATATTCAAGGATGCCCCTGCTGCTCACATTTGTTTAATAAGATTTCTGTAAGTTTATTGAACAGCTGAGTTGTTAAAATACTTTTATCTTGTACATATCTCTAATCGTTCTTTGTTTTATGGAAATTGTAACCAATCTAATTGTTTCCTTGGCTGTTTTGTTTCTTTCTATCAACTTTCTGCCTGTGTGGCTCTTTTGTATGTTAAAGAATGTACTGTGAAAATGATCTATTTGTTAGGAATAACTATTAAATTAGAATTAATTACTCTCTTAAAATTAAATTTTAATAGAGTACATTATTTTTAATAACTTTTTTTAACATATTCTTTATAGACTAGTTGTTTAAAACTTGGAGCTTTTCAGTCCATCTGCTCTGACTGTGAATCTGAGCTGAATTAATATGAAAATCCTGATTTATACTGAAATAAAGAAAAAGTCTGGTTTAATACTTCTGTTTACAGTACGTGTGTTTGTTTTGTATTTTGCACATAATATTTCCACAACCAGAGGTAATGTTTAAGTGAAACCATCAGTAAGTTTTGTTTGGCTGCTTGTGTTTGATATTAAGACATCAAATCATTTCTGAAAACATGATGCACTCAGTTTAGGATATTTTAGAGATGTTTATTAACAATCTTTATTGAACCAAGTAATGCTCCTATCCTTTTTTAGTTTGAAATGTAATAAATTATGAAAACTTCAGAAATAATTGTATTTATTTTTTAATTCCTAATTGTGCTGATCTCTGGTGACCTGTTCTGTTTATTTAGACTATAACCTGGTCGACCTAAAGTAACAGCACAGAAAGTTATCTCACATAAGAAAACAGTTTTTGAGGAAAGACTAGCTGTACATGTGAAATGCTCTGACTGGTTCCTCTCGTGATCCATTCATCTGTCTAGCACCTGTCCATCTCAAGAATATGCTCAGGAAAGTCCACAAAACATTTTAAAAATAAAAAAGTTAAACTTATTTCACCCATAATCCCTAAATGGCACATTTCTGTTACATCACAGACTTGTTAAGCTGAAAGCCGTCAGCCTTGGGATTGAACTGGACCAGTGAGCGACAGGAGCTCAGTGGACCATCAGTTCCAACTCCTTCGTTGATGATCTGTGACATTTCTGCAGCTCTTCCAGTGATTGACTGATAGATGAATAAGCAAACAGATGTATGTTGACTCATTCATCTGTTCCCACCTCCATCGTAACACCAGACGAGATTCATCATCAGGAAAGTCTCCTCCCACCACTTCTCTCTATGGTAAAATAAATAAATAAATAAATTGCTCATAACATGTAACTCAAAGTGTTCACATTTTTTGTGCATTAAAACTTCTGTCTTTGAGGTATATCTGTCAGAAAAAAGCAAAGGCATATACAGTATATGATGTACTAATATAAATTGGCTAAAACCTGAACAGTCCACTGGATGGCAGTAATGCAGCACAATTATAGACTAGTATCATAACATGTCAGAGCTGTTAATAAATGTACTGATAGGTACACCTGAGTTGTGTCTGAATTAAGGAGTTGCAATAATGAATGAATGAATCAATGAATAAATCAATAAATTAATTGGTTTATTTCAAATAATCCAGTAAAAAAATACAAATTTAACTCATGCAAGCATAATACATAATGATATGTTTACTTAATTATATGTATAATTTTTTGCTTATGTTCAAAGACTCTGGTCTAAGGAGGAGAGGTCCTCAAAACAGATATGAAGACTGAGAGTGGAAGGACATTAGTGTTCTAACACTTATAGGGTTATTTTTAATATATTGTCGAATATATTTTATATTGTTATATATTTAATTATGTAAAAGCTACAGATCCTTATGACATTACAAAGAAATTCAAAAGTAAGTGCTGAAGCAATTGCTATATGACAGCGCTAAATAAAGATGAAACTACCTTGGCTGAGGGGTGCAAATGCCATGTAAATACATGATTTCACAGGACATTCAAAAGGTCCTGCAAAGTCAAAAACTTTCAAACTTAAGTATTAAAATAGCAAACTCAAAAAATTGATTAGCAAACAGAAAAATAAGACCAAGACACAAAAACCAAAACACAGAAAAAGGACAAATCCAGCAGCTACTGAAAACAACTGCAAGTTGAGAAGAGTTAAAGTAGAAACATGTTGCAAACACAAAACCTGCTGCAAACACACAAATGATACTAACACACAAAAGGCATGGAAAACAAAAATGCATGAGACCAGGCCCCTAATGAAAGCATAAACCTGATGCTAAGAAATAAAATGCACTCTACATTCATAAGCATGTTTAGTGATGGTTCCTATTCACTCCATTTGTTTAATTGCATTTAATCACAGCCTGGCAGTAGCAACAGGTACAGCTGATAATAAAAATTGAAATTGTTTGAATGCTGTTTATTCTGGCAACCAACGACAAAAGAAGATTATTTTTTAAGCTCCTTGTGTAGCCGAGCTGCTGCTGGTTTGTAATGGAGCTTAAGCGAAAATTCAGACTGGGAGACATCACACAGCTGATCCACATCATCGACTCACCACGGCCCCATCGCAGCCAATCCAGGATCGGTGCGCCGTGCCGCTCCAGCCAATCGCCGTCCATGGATCCTTTCAAAGGACAAGCCTCCCCGGATCTTCTCACACGTCAGCCGTGCTTTGACCCACCACCTCCCCATCTCCACCTTCATCCCAGGGTCATCTTCCTAGCTCCCTCTCCTCCTTCGTCTCAAAGCTTCATTCCACCACCAGTTTTCGGACCGGGGTAAGACTATCCTGAGCTTCGCTGGATCTGATCACCTGCCCTCGGTGACCCTCAGCTCACTAGTCCTCTGCCAGGTTTGAGCGCCAAAGAATTTTATCATTAAACTTTCTAACAGCTATATTTTCTCTGTGTGAGTCTATCCAGATTGAAATGGCAATACAAGACAAGGCAAGTTCATTTTCATAGTACAATTCAGTACAAAGACAATTCAACGTGCT
>JAUZNJ010039668.1:0-10647 GCA_034780135.1 Jordanella pulchra | reverse complement strand
TCAGACTGAATCAGACTGAATCAGACTGAAACAGACTGAATCAGACTGAATCAGAGGAGTAACTCTGTGGCTGTTTTTTAAACTGGTTTAGATGGAAACGACTGACGCAGCCGTCTGGCCTCCATGAACAAACACTGAAATCATCCGTTCAGAACAAACAGTGCAGGAGGGGCGACTTCTGCAGCCAGTTGGAACAGAAAAGAAGCTGAAGTTTGATGATTGTTTGGTTGCTGTCTGTGTTTCCCAGGGTGCTCTACATCGGCCTGGCCTGCAACACGGCGCGCTACCTGTACATCTCCTACCTGGAGAACGCCTGGATCGTTCTGCCCATGGAGGTTCTGCAAGGTAAGCGCCTCTGTTTGCACAGAGGGAGGGGAGGGCTCTAGGACCCAGGAGAGCGGACCGAGTAGGAACAGACTGTTTGTCCAACAGGACGCTTATCAGGCAGCAGCAGGACCAGGATCCTCTCAGGAAGTGGAAAGGGTGACGCCTCATGAGTTCAGTGGGAACATCTGTCCAACAGTTTGAGTTTTAATGCATGTTTCAGTTCAGACAAGAGGTAAAAAGCTGCTGTAGAAACCTGAGGAACAGAGACTGAAAACCAGCGGTGGAGTGAACTGTTGAACCGGAAGCTCAGGTTGACGTCAGAGGCGAGGCGGCGTTCGTGTGCCGCTCTGTTCTAAGTGTAGGCAGGAAGTGGAGGAAGCCTGATGCATGAATCAGCTGTTTGCTGCTGATGTTTGTGTTCATCTGACCTGCAATCATGCAGGTTTTACTAAAGTTTGAGCAATTGATGCTGTAAATAAACATAACAAAATAAAGATCTTATCCTGTTCTTCTCCTCCTGGTCCAGGTGTGACCCACGCCTCAGTCTGGGCCGCCTGCATCTCCTTCCTGAGCGCCGCCGTCCCTTCGCCTCTGAGGACGTCAGCACAGGGGATCCTGCAGGGTCTGCACCTGGGACTGGGCCGAGGCTGTGGGGCCATGGTGGGCGGAGTCTTCGTCAAATACTTTGGTAGGAATCCTGTGACCAATCAGTGGAGACGCTGCTCTGTTAATCATCAGCTTTCATCAGTTGTTCGTCCTGATTTTCAGGCGCTGCAGAGACGTTTCGAGGAATCGGCATGGCGTCTCTGGTAATCCTGCTCATCTTCTCCTTCATCCAGTGTCTTTCTGGAGAGACTGAAGAAAAAGGTGAGGAAAAAAGGGGCTTATTTAAGAAAAAAGCTACAACATTATGTAGGCCTTCAGTTAGAGTAACTGTAGCCTGAATATGGCTTATTTAAAGGTTTGAGGGAGAAAATCTCATCTAGAAATAAAAATAATCAGCACAGCTTCAAACTGCGGCTGAATTACTGAGCCTCTAAACCTTCTGGACAGATGAGGCTAAAGAAACGATGTTTAGGAGAAGAACCATCTCAGCAGAAAACCAAACTAAATGAAAGCAGCGCGGTGGTCGGGTGGTTGGAGGAACGTATCTGTAGCCACAGTTCCTGTAAACCCAGACCTGAGCTCATTGGTCCTGAAGCTGTAACACTTCCTGGTTTACTTCTGACCTTTTTATGCCGTTTATGGACTCCTGTGAAACCAAACCTTTCAAGATGGGCGCTTCACATAGAATCTGTAGCATGGAGGTGGAGGGGTCATGGTTTGGGCTGTTTTTCAAACATGGTACCTTTGAGCAGCTTGAGTCGTTTATCCTATTTTAAGATGTTTTTTTTTTTCCTTTTAAAAATAAGATAAATCTCTTTGAAGATAAACACTCTTTATTATTCTTTTTTTTTTTTTAGCTGGATGCATTTTCTACGGGGTTCTGAAAACGTAAAAGTAAAATTTACCATCAAACATAAATATGAAAAAACGCAAAGAAAGAAAAAAGGTGGAAAAGAGAAAAGCTGCAAATACAGAAAATAAAAAACAGCAAAATGGCAACAAAACTTGCTGCAAATACATAAATGATTCTGAAATGCATACAAAGAAAAAATAATGCAAGTAACAAAGACGAATGCTGACCAGCAAAAGCTCCACGTAACAGAAGGGCTCCAGACCACTAGAGGGCGACAACAATCAACTCATACGGGACCAAAGCCTTATTTGAATGTATAAAAAAAGATTCAAAATAAATCATACTTTTCTTTTCTTTTGTACCTCTTGGCCACCTTAGTTTTCTTTGCTTCGTGACATTCTGGCCACATAGATGTGGTTTCTTTGTCTTGTAGCTTGACCTTTAAGGAGCAAAGCATCCCGGACGAGCCCCCATTCATCTTTATTCTGATTATACAATTCCCAAAAACAAAAAGAGCCTAAAGATTTTGATCCAAAAGTTTAAATTCAACCGGCTTCCAGACAGGATTTTAAACATTCTGTTTTGTTTTTCCAGAGGACAGAATTCTGGCCGAGAACATCCCAGTTCCGTCCAGCCCAGTCCCCATCGCCACCATCGACCTGGTTCAGAGCCAGCACGCTCCCGGCAGCCCGGCGCCGCCTCGGCCAGCTGCGACAGCGCTGCCCGTCAAGAAAACCAAGCACCAAGAGGAGCAGGAGGACGTGACGCGGCCGGCCTGGGTGCTCTCCGGCGCCCCCTGGGTCACCATCGCCTTCGTCTTCGTCCAGATCAGAGAGATGATGAACATGAAGAAGAGCGACGGCCCGCCTGCAGAGAATCACCCACTGCAGGTGAACACCAGCACATCAGTCAGACACCAGAACGTATTCACAATCAAACTGAAGCCAGAACACCAGAGAAAGCTGCCAGTTCAATGACACACAGAGCAGTGAGATCTCATTAGTTGCACCCGCTGGGAGGGGGGGGGATGTTTGTACATGTCTGTCAAAACCATGAACAATAAAGTCTTTTCTTAGGTTTTTAATTAAAAGCCTAAAACCTCACTGTTGCTACCTTTCAGATGCATGTCTGTTTGTTTTCTTTGCTGATCAGAAACTCTTTTATTTAATGATTTGACTATAAAAACTGTTATAAAAATCCCAGCATCAGCAGATTAAACAGGAGGAAAATCTCTGCCTGATGTCTGTAGATCAGTGCAGCCGTTAGTTCCTGCGATTCTACAAACAGCAGAAAGAAGAAACCCTGAAATCGAGCCCAGAGTCATTATGAGGCTTTAGTTGGGAGGTTTTAGCTTCTTTATCAGCTTAGCTGGACAGAAACGGAAGCTAGAAGTTAGTTTTCACATTCACTAACATCTTTATTTCATCTTTCATGTTGTTTATTTGTTTCCTGTTTTTATTTTAACATTTAAGCTTTTACTTGTTTTCTCCTGAAGCTGAACTTCTGTTGTTTTGAGCTTCAAATGTTGCTACGAAAGCTTCTGATACCTTTAGCATTAGCATGGGACCAACATGCAGGTAAAAAAATCTGAAAAGTGTGGCATGCATTTGTATTCAGCCTCCTTGGATCTTTGTCCAAACGTCCACCACAGTCCAGCATCATGCTGTGGGACAGAGTTAATGACAGGATGGATGGAGCAGTAGAAGACCCGATGCTTTGAATGTTTACCTCCCAGCAGGAGACGCACCTTAAACATCCAACCAGACATAGATCAAAGCAGCTTCGTGGTTTAGAATGGCCTAGTCAAAGTCCAGGGCTAAATCAAGCGGAAAACATGCAGTAAAACCCGTTTTTATCCAAACTTGATGATCTTTAGTTGTTCTGCAAAATAAAATGAACAAAACTTCATTTAAACAGTCGGAGCCGAAGGCAGCGGTTCTACGCGTCGATCCAGACGGGCTCCATACAGATGCATGCTAATTATGCTAACCCAGCTCAGGGTTTTGCATCCAGACGCTTTCGTAGCAGCAGATGTTCTGACGTCTGTCTAAAATCTTCTCCTTCATGGTTAAACTTTCACTACTCAGAAGCTTCCTCCTCTCATCGCCTGCCTGCTCAAGCTGAAGAAAGGTGAGGCGTGTGGAAAACTACCGTGTGAGGGTGGTGGCGGGCTGACGTGTGACTAATCTCAGTGTGTGTGGGGGTGGGGGTGGGTGTGTCCCTGCATGCAAATGTCTCCCACACCCGATCGGGTTGAAGATGTCGTGTCTGGGGCGGCCTTCGTGTTCTAGTCGTCCGGTTTGGTCGGTGCTGCGGGGAAAAGGCAGATCAATGGGCTGGATTGTATCTTTAGATGTTTTCATTGTTTGCTGGATCAGCTGATGAGCCGCTTACGTAACAAACTGGGACACACCTGTTGGCGAGCGTCTGTGAAATACCAGGAACGCTGAGTCAACAGCAGGTTCACATGAGACGGAGCAGAACCAAGCAAACAGGACCTGGAGGCAGGCTTACATAATGAGCCGAATACACAGAGAAACCCTGATTGATCCGAAACGACCCAAAACCTGAGGAGGAGCTAGGAAAATAAAAAGAAAAAGAAATCCTGCTGCTTTATCCTTTATGCTCTTCAGTTCCTGGGAAGTTTGGGTTGTTTTAGTTCACTGGAAGGGATGAAATGGACCGGAACCGGCTCTGTAGCTTCCCGGACCTGTGGGTGGATTAAATGTTTTGTCTTGCATTAACTGATGAGCCGAAATGGCTGCCAGCCTAAAGCAACTGATGGAGAAAACACCCAAACGTTCCCTCAGAGAAACATTTTACCGGTTGGTATCTGCAGCTGTTTATGTACAGAAACGGGAAATCAAACAAAAACCGTCCAGGTGAGGAAAGACGACGTGGTAAACGTGTTTAAGTTCAGTAACTTCAAGCTCCTCCATGTTTGCCTGCTGAGGTTAAAGGTTCAAATGATCCAAATGATCCCAGATCAGCATCTCAAACGGCAGCAAATGAGTCTAATCTTTAATCTAATCTAATCTGAGCTTTTCATTTTCCATCAAAATCCAAACGTTGTTCTTAATGGGATCCTTAAGCTGCGATTTTTTTTTTAAAAGCGTTTCTACACTCGTGTTGTTTTCATTCAGTCTCCTCTGCAGCAGCGTCGCTGCTCCTTTAAAGCTCTGATGTTTTTCTTGCCTTTGATCTTCTGATCGTCTTTTAACCATCGACTCCGTTGGTTGAACATTTAAAAAAATGCAAAGAGACGCATCAAAGATCGTTTCTGTCTGATTCAGTGAAACTTTATCGACAGTTCGTCCATCCATCCATCATCCATCCATCCATCCATCCATCCATCCATCCATCCATCCATCCATCCCGTCTCCTTGGTGACCTGAACCGTTGACAGAACTCTGCTGGCGACCTATTTAATGAACGACCACATGGAAAAATAAATAAACTCAGCCTGAAGTTTTATGAACACAGTTACGTTTGATTTCGGTCTGCGATTTGCTGCCATTTTGGAATGCTAACAGTTAGCATAACCCTCCTTTTAGGACACTCTAAAACCAGTGTCTAGAAACGTTTAGTATGAGATGAACCTGACTTCCTGTTAGAGGCCTGATTAGTCTGTAAAACAGCCTAATATAGTGCTCCGTTCCATGATGCTGCCTCCACCGTGCTTCACTGCTGGGTTAGCACAGTCAGGCTTCTCATTGACTGGTTTTTGGTCAATTTAAGCAGGCTCGGGTGTTTATTTCTTCATAAGGAAACATTTCTCTCCTCCTCTTGTCTGATGGCTTCAAACAAGCAGAACTCTGCAGGCTTTTACTTTATGACTTGAGTGTTTAAAAAACGCCTGGAAGTCGACTAGAATCACTGAATGTTCTGTTTGATTCTGCAGTTATACAGAGTTCAGGTCACCTTAAAGGACGGGGATGTTCTGACTGATTTAACAGAAGAGAGACGACCTGTTTCTCCTCTCTGGATGGTTTTAGTTTAGATCTGTTCTATTCAAGGTCAGAGATGCTAGAAATAAAGCTCAACCTTCCAGAGGTGACATTAGATGCTATTCAGGAGCAAAAACGAAGGAAAATGATCTGATTCTCACCAGGGTTTCAAACGACATAAATCCTGTTCACAAGTTCACAGGAACGTGTCTCAACTGAAACAGAGACGAACGCGATTAATACTTGATCAAAAGAAACCATTTAAAGCAGGAAAGTGTTGCTGGTTCCAGTTTTAATGCAGAAGGTTTGAAGAAAAAGGGATTAAACTGTTAATGTTGGATGTTAATCAGATCATCAAGCTGCTTGAATCACATTTATAAGCTTTTCATGAGGAAATTATGAAGATATGAAGCGTTTCCTGGGAAGTTTCTTATTTATTTTGAAGATGCTAAGAAGAAGCAGATTGATCCACTTTTCCTGCTTCCAGTAAACAAACATGATTGTTTTCCTCCAGTGTCTCAACCGTGACCTGATTGGCTGGTTGGTTTCTGCTCCTTGGATGCAGTCATGTGTGGCGCCACCTGCTGACCAAACAACAAATGTTTTACTAGTTGAGATTGTATTGAGTTATAGTGGATTACAGAGAAAAAAGGTTGATTTCAACGCTGGACTCTTGGGGATCAATTACAACATGAATTATTATTATTATTTCAGGGTTTAAGATGAAAAGGTTTTTGTTTTTATCCAACAATCTGCTTCTGAGAAGCAAAGATAATTGGAGGATAATTCAATAGTGAGGATCATAAATTAGAGATGTTGAGCTGCCAGGTCTTCCTCTCCATCAGTGATGAAGGTGAATCTTTCAGTGTCGCTGCTCCAGACCTGGATTTGATCGATCTGTCGGACTGCGCTGTAATCCGACAGGATTGAGCTGCGGATGTCGTTTGTTGTTTGAGGCGTTGACGTCCTGTTAGAGCCTCCATCACTCTATTCTCCTCTCGTTGTCAGGCTGCTAACGGCCAGGCGCCGGCCGAGTACGAGGCGGTGGCCACGACGCAGCGAGACCAGAGCGACGCCCGGCGGGAGCAGCCGGACGCCGGCCGCCGAGCTCCTGACGCCTCTGATGCAGCAGAAAAGCCGCTCTGACTCCTCCTCCTCTTCGCTCATCCAGACTTCAGTCTGAAAGGAAGTGTTAAAACCTGCTGTGGTGGTGAAACGTCCTCACCAGTCTGTAAACTCTGTATTTATATATTTATGAGTAAAAACAGCCTTTATGAGCTGGAGACCAGGTCCAGAAGGTTTTTCTCTTTTTGTTTTTCCAGCTGTGACTTGAAGCAGTGGTGCTGCTATTGAACTGAACTCCTCGAGGTGGATAAATCCAACGCACCCTCTGCTCCCTGCACTGTATTTATTTATTATTTAGGGCCTTCCTTCAGATGTAGACATGCTTCTTCCTGAGTTATTTAAGTTAATTTAGCTGAAAAGTGATGAAATCTGACAGGATTTTGATTCCTGATCTTTGATTTTCTGGTTGGTTTTTGTTCTCATCGACTGTTTTAGAAAAAGCAAACTGTTCATCTGTTTGTGCAGTTTGTAAATCAGCTGTTGCGTTTAATGGCTGTTTGACTGCATCCCTCTGAGGGATGAAGTGGACCTTTGATCACATGAGCCGAGATAATGGCTAAAAATAATGACAAACCCTTCAAATGCTCAGAGGTCTTTATTGGAGCTGAAAAAAACCCAGAAGTTTAAAGAAATATTTGTTTTTCCTTCATTATCTTTTTTTATCTTGTTTCTTCTTGATTAATCTCCTTGTTGCTTCTTTCATACTTTTCTTTCTCATTAGTTTCCTTCCTTCCTTGCTCATGACATTAAAGGGACAGTTCTGATTTTCTAAGGTTGGTTCTGTCTGCTCATTGTCAGTAGTCACTATCTTACCTAAACTCAACATCAACAGATTTTTTTGGCCTTTATTTTTGTGTTATTTTCTAAAGTAGGCAGACAGGAAAGAGGGAAAGACATGCAGCAGAGGTCGACTGGCCGGGATTCGAACCAGCGACGGCCGCGTCGAGGACTGAGGCCTCCATACATGGCTGCACGCTTATCCACTACGCTGCGCCTTGTTTGGCAGATTTTTAATTATTATATTTAAAATGATATAAATTAATTTAAAGACTTTTTTTATCGTTAAATCGAACCTTTGAATGAAGGAATCATTGACGTCTTCCTCAAAAGCTGCTTCCTGTATGTTAAACCGGGGTTCAGCGCTGCAGCTGTGAGTAGTCACTATTCTACCTGCTGCAGCCTGAGGTTTGATGGTTTTACTGAGAACTAAGCTGAGGGTTGGTTCTGACTGCAGGTCCGGTCCACAGATCAGACCCATGTTAGAAAGTACTGATGCAACCTGTATGTTTCTTTCTCAACGAGATTTTAAAACGTTTCATCCTGAAGTCAAACTTCTCTTTTACTGTAATAAATGTGCGTTTTTTAAAATAAGTAGCTCGTCGTTTTTCCCCTCAGCTGTTTCTATTTGAGCAGCTTTGGGAGGAAATGTGCCTTATCTGGGTTTGTGTCTGTTTTAGGACAAACTGAACATAGATGTTTCATTTGATGAATAATCTGAATAAGTTCAACTAAAGTCTGATTATTAAAGAAAAAAATGCAGAAAATGTAACATAGAAAAAAAACTTTTGCACTTGGATCATTTTTCTGTATTGAATCTAATCTTTCTCTTTCTTTCCATTAAAACTAAACCTCTGTCAGAATTCATCACTTCTATCAAACTCAAACTGTTTTCCTTCAAAGACAAAGACTGACGTTTGATTTCTGCATGTTTGTACATAAAAGCAGACCGAAGGAGCTGTGAAGAAGAAGTGCCTGTTTTTTGTATTTAAAGCTTCTTGTTCTGGAAGCAGAGACCCCTTTACTGTGCCGCCCCCCCGCTGAGACCCTTCCTCCTGCAGCAGCAGACAAACGCAGCGTCCCTGCTTTGATTTTCATGCCAAACGATTCTCAGTATTCAGTGTTTCTGTGCAGGGAAGCCTTAAGATGAAGAGACTTGTTTACTTTTCAGGCGTACAGATGAATAAAAGACTTTTTTAAAACTCTCTGAAGTCGCCTGACTGTTTTTATGCATTAAAATGTGTTTCAGTGAATAAACCTATAAAATATAACCTCAGTGTGAAAACGGGTGAAGAAATGTTTTAATTATGGGGAAAGATTTTCAGATTTAATCAGTTTTTGTCACTTTTAGGTGTTTTAAGACGAACCAGATGAGATCAGATCAAAAGAGTTTTTAGACCTTTATTTCAGATTAGAGGAAAATAATTGTGCTGAATGTAATGCTGGTGGGGTTTTAATTCATCTCTGCCATCTCTTTGTCCATTTAAGTCTGGACTTTGACTAGACCACATTAAAAACTTCTTTCTATGCCTTTTAGCTATTAAAAGGAGAATAGAAGAATGTCCTTGATTGTTATCATCAGGAGTAAAATTGCATTAAACCAAACAAGCAGTTTCATTAAACCATCTAATATCTCTGTCTACATTCACTCAGCTCAGTCTCTGCTGATGTGAGGTTAGACTGCAGCAGCTCTGTTAGCAGAAATCAAGTCATCCAGCTCCAGAAGAAGCAAAGCAGGCCCAGACCATCACACCACCTCCACCGTGTTTCCCTTTATGTTTAAACTTGCTTTATTTCAGATGTAACAGGTTGTCAGCATGTGAAGAGGAAATGGGACGTTGTGTTTTTGGTTTCTGTTCTCTGCAGAGATGAGTTTGTTTTATCGTTATCAGGAAAATATGTGGAGGAAAAAAATAAACCCATTAGCAGAGATTGTTGATGTCATGAGAAATGTTTTATCTCAATGAATTCAAAAATATTGGGACATAATGTGTTGCTTTCTGACATCTGTTGGCCTACTTCATGTTGTCAGAAAGGCTCTGCTTCATTCAGACATGTGCCTGATCAGTAAAGTTTAACCAAACCTGATGTCTTTGATCTGCTTTTCATATTAAGGATGATTATATTGTCTAAAACTGTGATTATTGGAAACATTTAAAATGACTAAAATCAGGACAAAATACTTGAAGAGGAAAAACTAAATTCTCAGACCAGTTTAGTTCACTTCCTGGTTTATTAGGTGTGTGATCACTAAGCAACAAGAGTTCAGAAGCATTTAATTGGTCAGAAAATGCAGTTAATAACATTGGATGTCAGTAAGAAGCAGAGTAATTTATATAAAGAAAGAAGTCAAACTAGAAGCAGCTGCAATCTGGTATCAATTAGTGTAATCTGGAATCAGCTGCTTTAGTCTTGATAGAAGGACTGGTTCTTTCTGGGAGGAGCACCATGCCTTCATTTCCAAACTTCTAAACCAGCGTAGAAAAAGACTTAAACACGATTCCCTCCGAAACCAGCAGGATCAGAGTTTCCTCGCTGGATTTCTGACAGAAGAGTGGGAGCGGGATCAGGAGGAAGGAGCCGAGGAGCCAGCAGGTACCAACTGGTGTAGAGCTCCTTCTGATCATTTGGAACATTTAGAAGATGAATTATCAGGAGATTGAAAAGGTGTTTTATATGTTATTATTATTAGTATATCTCTAACATGTCTTCAAACAATCCAGAAACGATGTGGTAAAGTTAAGAAAATAAAAAGTAAAGTGAGAAGGAAGGAAGTTAAATATCAGAATAATATATCTCAACCCAATCAGATCTTAACCTGAAAAACTTTGAGCAGGTGAGAAAAATCAACTTCAGTTGGATTATTTGCAGTTTGTGTGCGCGGCCACTTGATGGCAGTAGCGCTTCGGTAGCGTCTCATTGGTCCTGAATGGACCCTGTGTGTGTGTGTGTGTGTGTGTGTGTGTGTGTGTGTGTGTGTGTGTGTGTGTGTGTGTGTGTGTGTGTGTGTGT
>JAUZNJ010039667.1:0-10648 GCA_034780135.1 Jordanella pulchra | reverse complement strand
TTGCCCCTCTAGTGCACCTGTTGTTAATTTCATTAACACCAAAGCAGCTGAAACTGATCAACAACCCCCTCTGCTACTTCTGACCAAATCAATATCCCAAAAGTTTAATTAACTTGATGCTATACTCTGATTGCAAAGTGCCTTGCAGCAAGAAGGTTCTGGGTTCAGTCCCGGCCTAGGGTCTTTCTGCATGGAGTTTGCATGTTCTCCCTGTTCATGCGTGGGTTCTCTCTAGGTGTGAGTGTGTGTGTGAGCATGGTTGTATGTTCTTGTGTGTCTATGTGTTGCCCTGCGACAGACTGGTGTCCTGTCCTGGGTGTACCCCACCTTATGGGGCCCAACTGCGAACCTGACGGATGAAGTGGGAGAAGATGGATGGATGTGTGTGTGTGTGGGTGTGTGTGTGTGTGTGTGTGTGCATGCATCTGTATCTGTTCCATAAATTTGCATAATAGAAGCCTTCCATAATCACATGCTTGGGTCCTCCTCTCCAAGCAGCTTGGGACGATTTTGGTAAGACGGTGAAGATTAAACGCAGCTCTGAAGTTTTTCAAAACAGCCTCCACTCAGGTGGCTGCCGGATCTTTTTTCCTTTATCTGAGGGGCTTCAAAATCCCCTGCAACACCTATACGGCAAATAGGATGGTAAATCCTCAAAGATTCCTGCTTTAAACAGAATTCACTGTGGCAGATATAAAAATAGAAACTGTCATAGATGCATTAATGATAGAATTTGGCCTGAGTGAAATCAGCTGGGTCCTGACTGTAACTGTGCAGTAAGTAGTCCCCAGGTTTAATTATAATCACAGGAGGCAGCATTGTCCTTAAAGCCATGTTTGATGTTCTGATTGTTATCTGAAAGGAAACATCTGTTGAACACACAGGGTTTTTTAGTTGCTTTTTTAGTCATGAGAGACTCAAGCTTTTGGCCTAGTAAGAAATCTACTTAGCGCTTGTACTCACACAGACATTCACATAAGCAGATAACAAATATGGATCAAAATCCACTTTCTCCTTGATCCTGTGACAATCAGCAACGTGAGGAGCTGCTTGCAAGAAACTGAGTTCGCAGAGATGCACAGTTCCTTCTGGTTGGAGAGGATTCTTTTTATCTGTTCCTGAATCATATATGATAAAACCGTTCAGTATTTTTCAGTCTAAGCTCGATGGAATGAAGGAAGCTACACCCAATTGTTTTCTTAGAAACAGTTTGGTTTACAAAGCCAGCAAATCTCTCAGATGAAGTGGCCTTCAGAAATGTATATAAGTGCAGCATACGATTTACAGCAAGGCTCCAGTGCCCTTGCAGGATACCAGGCTGATTTATTGTGTACCAGACTGATGAGCTTGTGAGCCACACAGTTATTGGCCACACTTGGCAGGAGGGAGAGGGATTACAGCTTTTAGCTGGGAGAAGCACCTTTGCCCAGTGAGACGTTTGGCAAAAGGCAGACTGGCCACATGTTCATCTACAGCCTCAAATTGGAAACCAGATTTATGAAACTGTCAGCTGCCAAGACATGCTCTGGATACCGGTGTTTTTTAGATCTGTATGTAAAAGTAAAAATGGAATGAATCAAGTATTTGTTATGAAAATTAGTTGAAATTTTATCTATCATCGAAAATTTTTAATGTTTTAGTGGCAGCAATTAGGTTTATACAAGTTATACTAAGGCATATTGAAATGGATCCCAATGTGTACAAATATTTATGTATAATGATTATCATGATCTTGCTCCCATTGTTAGCTCGTTTCTCATCATTGCCATTTGGACACATGATAGAAAATTCAACTGATCTTAAAAAAAATGCTAATGCCAGTAGACCAGATGGACACTCAGATCAGCTATATTTAGATCACTGTAGTAGCTGCCCTCTCACATGCAAATTTTCTAATTCTATTTCCTGTTTTCTGTGTTTAACTTCAGCTTCATGAATCTGCAAATGTGCCCGAACATGAAAAGCACGCAGAATACAGCTGGCCAAATTTAGCATATCATAGCAGCGTTTGTCCAAAGATCCATATTTCATTTGCTTCTGTAATCCAGCTGCTGATGGTAATTCAGTTGAACTGAATCATTTTGGTTAACTGGTTACATTCCCATATTATTATTTGTTTCTCATCTAAACTGGAGTTTCTTGGAATCTAAAAAATGATGTTTCTTTTGTCCAGATTGCTTTGGACAGTTTTTACCCCTAATTAATTCAAACCCTTTTTTTTTAGAAACTGCTTTTTTAGATTGAGTTACCTCTGTCTGAATTAAGAGTCTGTTAGGTGATTATATGAAACATTAAGTGTGAAAAAACTGAAGTAATCTGTAGGCAACCATATTACACAGCACATAAATGTAATGGTGAGCATATAAGGTCATTTCTAACATTAATACATTGAGGCTTGATAAAAGTTTATACAGTCGTTTTAAAAGAAAAAGTGAATGCAAATAATTTAGCATAATATTTTCATTAATCCTCTTTAGGGGTCAAAATCAGACACACAAGCTTAAGTGTAACATGAATAACCCAGACACTTGCTGAAATACTCCTCAGAGAGTTGCACTCAATGATTTTCTTGCCAAATTCTGGCTAGACAATGGACCACCCTTTGTGACAGATTTGGCAGGATACATTTAGAATAGATGGTTTCTTGTCAAACATGGTCAGCAAATCTTGAGTATGGCTGAGGTAAGGGTTAATGAACATATTCCTAGGTTAGGCAGTTAGTTCAGTTTGGCTTTAAGTTGGACTGAGAGGGTGCAGACAGAGAGAGAACCTTCAATTCCAAAATAAACATCTAAATTATTTGAAGCTTATGACAAAGACAACGAAAATACGTGTGGAAAAAAGCTTTATATTCATAGGGCACAAACATTGAACAATTAGAATAAGGCACCCAATATTTTATTACAGAACAAACTGTCAAGCAGGGTGATGTATGGCTATTTTTAGTTCTAGAGGTATTGGAACATTTGGCAAGATGGATGGGATGTAAGAGAAGGAGAACAACTTCCAAATTCTCCACCAAACAACAAAATGTCTCAAACGCAGACAAAACTGAGTGGTCCAAAAGGGCAATCATCTCAAACACACACCAGACTGGTTTTTAAATGAATTAGGAGGGCTAATATTGAGTTTCTGCAAGAAAAGATTAACTTCAACTATAATGAAAAGTTATGGACTATGCTTAGAAGCTGAGTCACTGCAAGAAACCAACTGATATAAATAGCTCCCACATTTCTTCAAAAGAAGTGGTCAAATTTCCAGCTAGAACAATGCCAGAAGTTTGATAATGGTTTGAAAAACATTCGGTTGAGGTACATCAGTGGATTTAGTGGACATATACTGTTCTTATACTGTTGGACTGAATAAAATAGAGAATAAGATAAAATCTTTAAACCCAACGGCGTTTTTCTTATTTATTGAGGTAGTTTGTTTTATGATCATTCCATCTTGAAAAAAGACGCATCACTAAACACCTGTGTCAGCATTTTCTATAAACTGTATTTTAAAAAAATGCAAACCTAACTTTTAGATGACAGTTTATGGATCATCAAAATAGGATTTGCTGTTTTATTTTTTCCTTGAATAACATTTTCAGCTTCAATAAACCTGTCAGACATTTGAGTAATGCTGAACAAGCCAGATAGAAAAACAGTGAGGGGGCTTTTAAGCTCTGATTTTATCTGTAGTAATAATGCTGACAAAAGCAGAGAGAAGTCGTAAAAAAGTGATACTTGAACACTGCTGTCTAGATAAAGGTATAAATGGGGGCAATATTTACTTTTTAGATGTATTACACAACGCATTCATAATTATTTCTTCACACTTCTTCGTTTGCTACTGACTTATTGATTGGCTTTATAGTACCGGTAGTGTGTCTTTCAGAAGGCAGAAATAAGACTACTGTATTTCAGAGAGAAGAAGACAAAAACCTGCAGATCAACTGCTGTGATTGCAGATGCGACTGAATGGAAGTGCTTTACCCAAATTAAATGCAGTGTTGCAGTAAACTCTGCAAACTGATTACAGTTTACTCATTCAGATTAAAGCTCCATACACGTACGTACTTGCATACCTTTGTGTGAAAACGATCCTATTCTGGTTTTCCCCTTTCATTACTGTACACATTATTCATCTTCTGTATTTGCCTTGCTGTGTGTTGTCAGCATATTTGCTTGGAGCATTTCACTCTGAAATATGACTTGACATAGACAGGATTTACTGTATTCCTAGCAGGCTAGCAGGCCTAATAGGGTATTACCAAAGGATTTGTATGATTCCAGACACTTCAGCTTAGACTGAATGAGAGAGGACACTTCTCAGGAAGGTGCTTCACCATCAATACTGTAATCAGAAGAAAACATATCCTCATGGTTTCTTCTGTAATTTAATTATTTCAATCAAGAAAGATGGCAGATCTTGGCTGTGCTGTCACTTCATGTCTCACAAGCTCATCTGTGATGAATCTGATTGAGTCTGAAAGAACTCTTGGTGACTTTTAATTATGGCAGTGGTCTACTGGCAGGTGGTCTAAGTGCCCTTCATTACAGGTTGATTCCCCTCCAGAGAATAGACCGCTCTGGCAGCTGAAGACAGCGCCGCCCACTTTACCTGCAGACCATTAATTAACCAGAGGAGAGCTCCATCTCAGCAGTGGCCCTCGGCTGAGATCAGACATGGCCTGTAAGATCTTGGGACAAGATCAATGCTTGCTCTGTTTTTTATAAATCAACATAAAGACATTGAGGCTGGCAGTGATAACCAGCTAATGTCAAGAGGGAGCACACATTAGGGGGAGAGGACCCTACTTTCAGCATGACTCTACCTCAGGGTGTGCACATGAAGCTATTTACTTCTTAGAAGGTTCACAGTCTACTCATTACTGGAAATAGCCGGAAGAGTTTTAGGCCTTTTATATACCAAATGTAATTTGAAGTCTGGAACAGATGTAAAACACTGTTAAAGTAAATCACCATTAAAGATGTAGAGTATGATACAAGTCTCACATTGAGTCCCCTCTGATACAGATGTTGGACCACAAGCATAACAGCATAGGTTCACCAGTTAACCAGTTGTGCTGCAGACAAATGTTAGAACCACCCACCTCATTAAGATAAGGAGAGAAAAAAATTTAAAATAAATAAAAAGTAAAAATAAAAGAATATATAAAAAAACAAATAATTATATAAATAAATAAGAGTAAAAATAAATAATTTAAATGTACATAGGAAAAAATACACAAATAAATACAATAATAAATACGTTCTTGTGTGCTTGTGTGCTTGTGAAACGTCATCAGAATCGGCCCAAGTACTGTTCCAGTTCACAAGAACACCAGACCAAGAACGGACAAAATCCTCAGATGTTGTTCTCACTCCTCCCTCTTTACCCAGCATGCATCAGAGCAGACTTGTTGCGTTCTAAAGCCAGAGGTTTTCCCAGCATGCACCACGACAGCAGCAGCTTCCGAAGTATGAGGATGAACCTCCACCTCAGTCAAGTCTGCTGAACTCTCTTGCAGGTTGTTTAATGTTTTACCCTGTATAGCTCCATGTATCTTTCTATCACTGCTATCCAACCCCCAAACCCATTCCAGCAGAAAAAAACATACCAAAGCATGATGCTGTCACCTTTGAAATGGTGTGTTAGTTTTTCTGTAAAGAACAGCATTTTTTATAAAGCCAAAATTATACTACTTGGTGTTTCTCTGTCACATAAAATACCACTTTAAAAATTGCAGTTGTAATGGTACTTAAATTTAAAAAAGGAAAAATGTACAAATATAAACCATAAGCAGTGGGAATACTTATGAGAAGCTCTTTTAAAGCTGTAGCAGCTACTGTCATAAATATGTAAAAGGGTTACAGAATGTGCAAATCAACGATAACCCTAAAATGATTCATCCCGACTTGTTTGGAAATTAGTCATCAAAATGAAGTATTGTTCTGTCAATGTGGGAGCTGTTCCAGTCAGAAACCTCCTTCATCTCTGGAGATGTCTTTTATGTACAAACTGATTTGTTCAGCCTTTTCTCTTTGAAGAGACAAACTTTTATTATAATAAAAATATATTAAAATACAGCAACATACAGAAAAGAAAAACAGATTTGTCTACAATTGAGTTCAGCAAGAAAATCAAGAAATGTGAAGAAGGAAAATTGTGTTGCGATTTAGAAACAAGCAAACAGATTCTCCACCATCTTGTGTCATTTAATTTGGAAAACAAATCCATAAACTTCTATATGTTTCTACTTGGTAACTTTGTTGTAGGAAAAACTGGATATTATTAAGCTTAGTGTGAAAAAAAATGACAATTTGTGTGACATTGCCTATGCACTGTGGTCATCTAAGCCTGTCTCAGTTTGTTTTCTGGCCAGCCTGAACCCAGACTCTTCCATTAAATGAGACAATTGTTCTATTTATACAGTTTTTGTCCATTTTGTCTTCTGTTTTTGATAAGATGTATTATTTTTCATTGCTTCCGTCATACAAATATTTTCTTATTCAACACACATCACAAACATTGTAACAGACACACTGGTTGTGTCATAAAAACTGTGAGCAGACTGGGAAAAAAAACAAACAGTAGGAATATATCATATTGCAACAAAAAAGCAGGTAGTGATTAATTATTAATCTTGTAAATAGATAGATAAAGAAAAGTAAAGCAATTGTTTAAAGATTTAAATGACGCTTTAGAACATTCCTTCTCTTGGGTGAAAAAAAAAAAGAAAATTAAAGACATTAAATAGCATTAATAGATAATTAATAGATAATTAGAAATATTTTTTCTTAAACTTTAAACTAATGTTTTTTTCCCTTTGCTCCAAATAATCTTTGTCAGGGACACAAAAAGTTGATTTCATACTCATAATGCTGCAATAAGATCCCCTCTTCTTCTCACTAATTCACTCTGATTAAGTCTTACATTGCCTAAAATTAACTTCAGAATGTATTTCTCCAACTAATGAGGGCAGTGGATTATGTAGATTACCATTCGTGCTGAAAGAGCATTAGGAAAGGATTTATGTTTTCTCTAATTAAACAAGCACAACCAAAACTAGTGGTTACTCAAATACCTGATACCTAAATACCTGACTCTTAAGACTTTATATCTTGAATCATTATTTTGAAGCAAGGATTTGCATTTTTAGGACACTTTTTTAATCTCTAGTTGCTTTTGTTTGAGACCGAATTAAACACCATGATATCGATTTAAATCTTCTCATAGGAAAAAGTCTAGATTGTTTTCAACGTTGTATAGGACTGACAAACATACAAAAAGGAAGAAAGTGAAGGATGGAAAATAATTGCATTTTCTGAATTTATCCTCTAATGCATCAATTCCTAAAGTGACCCCACTTGGGGTTCTTGTTCAACTAATATGGGATCTTAAGATCCAATACAGACATTAAACTAAATATTAAGTTAAAGTGCTTAAAGCTATAAAAGCATCACGTAAAAATTAATAAAACCAAACACTTTTGTTTTTTATGCTATATTTAATATTACTACACTCATGTCTTGTTGATTTTGTAGAAATAAATCTCTTTTTTAAATTCTTTTGTAGATATATGTCATACTTTTATTATTGTCACGACAAAAAAGCTTCCAGGAAACAAAAACTAAGCTTTTATCATCAAATACTTCAAGAAAAAGCAAACAACTTGCAGTAATGCATGGGACAGTGAAACTCTATTTCATGGACTGAGGCACAAAATTGTTTAAATGTCATATGATGGATGGATGGAAAAACTCTTAGAGTATCTCAGTTGACAACTGGCAGAGGAACTGATGTTTTGGTCTGAAACAATTGTTCATGCACCCCAGAGTGCTATTTACAAGAGGGCTCTTTCTGCTTAACAGTCAAAATGTCCAGTTGCATTATATTTAAGCACAGGGTTGCATCCTTCCTTCCCCTGGGATGTAGAAATAAAGCTGTGGGAGGGTTGGGTGGAGGGAAACAAGCATTAAATAAAGCCACTTCTCAATTTTCCTCAAAGAGTTTGGATGCATTTAAATTTTAAATTAACCATCCCTAAAGACAGCAAATATACTTCCACACAATTATGGTGTCAGTGAGGCTTTTATCTGTGTGTGTGTTTGTGTGTGCGTAAACATCTCTGTATGCACGAGGAAGGTTGAAGAGACTTTTACTGTACCAGATCTTGTGAGCTGCTTTAACTGAGCATCTTTATTCATGATCACCGGCTCACATGCACATATATACATTTTAATTTTAGCGTAGCAGAGCATTCTGAAAGCTGCAAAGCTAGAAAATAGTGCCCAGCTGAAAATAAAAGCATTTCTGTGCGGTTTACAAAATTATTCATCTATAAAAACAACCTTTCTGACAAACCTGAGCATTTTATCAAGCTGTGTTTGCACATAGATGGGTTGTGTTGACAGTTGAATCTAGTGGGGCTTTGGGCAAGGAAGCTTTGTAAGCTTCAGGGGAATCAAACCGTCTGCCTTACTATGCTGACAGAATCTTAATTCAACATTTTCCACTTATTTACTTTCATATGAATGCACACAGAACACATGTGGACCCAACAAACATGACACACTTTAAAGGCCCTTGACCCATTAGAATTGTTGACAGAATACAGAAAACAAACCAAGAGTAAATATAGAAACAGTCTAACATGCATCCATAATAAGTTAGAACAAAATTGTTATTCAAATTTCCATTAGGAAAAAAGATTCTTCTATATCTAGAGACTTAAAAACTTAAGATTGCCTTTAAATCCAATTTTTTTTCATTTTATTGATCTGATGTAGTGTCTGAAATATCAAATTAAATGTAGCTTCTATTACTCCTGTGACAAGTGTAGTGTAGAAACTTCTTTTAGCGTAATTAAGTGAGTCTTTTATCCCTACATCTTTACACGTGGCTAATTAAACAGTTAAGACATAGAAGTCCACAAACTCCTTGGAGAAGCATTTGAAAGCATCCCCTATAATCGAAACTAGTTTTTCCTGTTTAGTCATGTGTAATAGAATAAATACAATATGGAAAAATAGTAATTTCAAGTTTTTTCTATATGTAATGCCTCATATTTGCTCTCATTTTAAATAGATAATGTAAGATTCACTATGTCTGTACAGGGTACATTTGTTCACTGAGAAAAAACAGGACATTTCCATTACTATCCTGCAATGTTTTCTTTAGATAATTTGGAAATTAAATGAAACTCTGGTAATGGATTTTAATAACAGTGGTCAAATAATGATAAGAAACTATTTTAGGTCAGGCTACTCTCAAAAAAGAAAATCAAAAAAGAGCCCAAACAAATCTGACCTACTGCTTAATGACTAATTTACAAAAGTTAAGTTACATGAATGTTATGCAATTAATCAATGTAATTACCTAAATCATCGTGCTAGCTTAACTTCTTGTTCTGAGCACAGTGGCATTAGTATCAAATTGTGTTAAAATGGCTTCAAGCTTTTGCTTCACAAAAGTTGGCTCACTCAAGCTTGCACTCATCTACTTTAAATTCAGTAGACGCTACAACAGCGACAGATCATCTCAGTCCTTGTTTCACATAATCCAGCAAATTTTATAAGGACATAAAAAAACAACTTTTAAAAATAGATAATTGATGAGAAAGGAAACCTAATTCTACTTGTAGCACAGATTAATTTACAGGCAACCTTCTCTGCCAGGCGGCGCCCTAAGCAGGGATTGACTTTTGTTACCTAGATAAATAAGATCAGAAAGAAACATACTAAATAATAAAAGGACCGTGTAATGAAATGATTTCCTCAGTTCTTAAAGGATTCCCAGTTGGACATAAAAGTATTTTATCTCTATTTTTGCCAATGGCAAGTGTCAATGTATGTTTTTGCTTGTTTACCTATGAGAAGGATGATTATGAATATGTACATAAAAAAAAACAAACAAAAAAAACACACCATCTTGTTTGAAAGTGTCTAAAAAGTCGCATAGCTTCTTAGAAATGTAGGATACCATCCTTGTCAGATTTAAATAAGTGATGAGAGCAGAAATGATTATGTTGTGTTAAGCTTTTAGGAAGGACCAAAAAAAATCCATTTGTTGATGCAGATGCCACAGAAGTCGCGAGTCAAAGTTGTGTTTTTTATTTGCCATATTATATAAAAGCTTGGGTTTGCAGAAGGTCTTCTAATTATGTGCAGGAACAGAGTACTCCTGCTTAGCAGTTAATAGAATGACAGGCATAACTGAAAATTATGCATTTAATAGCTTTTATGTTCTAAGATAGCCGTTCCATTGATGTAGACATAAAATGCTTTAAAAAATATAGAAAGATTAGGGCATGAAGATGTTAAGTGAGATATTAAAGATAGCTGTTAAAAAAAAATCCATGGCCCTTTAAATTACACTCACTTATTCACACACTGATGATGGTAAGCTGAATTCTAGCCACAGCTGCCTTGGGGCACTGACAGAAGCAGAGCAGCCACACACAGGCGCCTCCATATCCTCTGACCACCATCAGTGGGCAATAGGGGTGAAGTGTCCTGCCCAAGGACACAGTGACTAAAGCAGCAACCTCTCTGGTTGCAGCATTCACTGTAAGCCCTACCATAGATAGATAGATAGATAGATAGATAGATAGATAGATAGATAGATAGATAGATAGATAGAGAGATAGATAGATAGA
>JAUZNJ010039666.1:0-10648 GCA_034780135.1 Jordanella pulchra | reverse complement strand
CCATCCATCCATCCATCCATCCATCCATCCATCCATCCATCCATCCCTCCCTCCCTCCCTCCCTCCCTCCCTCCCTCCCTCCCCAGATCCGGAATGTGAACTGTAGTTGTAGCAGGGGTCAGAACCAGGTGATCTGATGATAGAAAACTCCAAAGCTGAATCCAGAATTGTGGTCAGGGAGACAGAAAGAGGGATCAAAACCACCAAGCACAAAAAAAGGTCTGACAGGGGCTCAGACAAAATCAAGGCCTCAGAGGCAATCATAACAGGAAGGCAGATGGGAAATACACTGGATTTGACTCACCATGAGGCTTGACAATAATCTGGCCCAGACTCTGGTCTGAGCAAGGCTTATAAAGACAGAGGGACAGATGGAGATGATGAAAGTTGACGAGGAGCACAGGAGCAGAGCAGATGGGGATAATTAAGTAATCAGACCAGAGCTGGTGCACAGAATCATGACAAGGGCGGGAATTGTCGTGCACCAGGAGGAACCCAGGACCCACTGCACCAGCACAGGGTCTGACAATGGGTGCAAGGATTTCATGCCGATACCTAATAGACTTGCCAATTCCGGTGTTCTGTGGCAAATGCCAATCAAGCTCCACGGTGCCGGGCAGTGAGCACAGGGCCCACTAGTGGACGCTGGGCCCAAAAGCCACCCTCTTTAAGTCTGTTTCTGACTGTTGGGTCAGAGACATTCACACCAGTGGCCTGTTGGACATCATTTTGTAGGGCTCTGGTAGTGTTCCTCCTGCTACTCCTTGCACAAAGGAGCAGATACCACTCCTGCTGATGGGTTGTAGACCTTCTACAGCCCCGTCCAGCTCTCCTGGAGTAACTGCTTGTCTCCTGGAATCTCCTCCATCCTCTTGAGATTGTGCTGGGAGAAACAGCAAACCTTCTGGCAATGGCACATATTGATGTGCCTGTGCAACCTCTATAGGGTCCCAGTATCGCCTCATGCTAACAGTAGTGACAGTGAGCATAGCCACATGCAAAACTGGTGAAAAAGAGTCAGAAAAGATGAGGAGGAAAAAAAATGTCAGTGGCCTTTACTTGTAAAACCATTCCACTTTTGATGGTCGTCTCTTAGTTGCCCCTCTAGTGCACCTGTTGTTAATTTCATTAACACCAAAGCAGCGGAAACTGATTAACAAGGCTCTCTGCTACTTACCTGACCAAATTAATATCCATCCATCCATCCATCTTCTCTCGCTTCATCCGTCAAGGTCGTGGTTGGGCTGTTACCTATCTCCGGCAGACTATCAGTATGAGGCGGGGTACACCCTGGACAGGACACCAGTCTGTCGCAGGGCAACAAATCAATATCCCAGAAGTTTAATTAACTTGAAGCTGTACTCTGATTACAAAGTATTCCTTTAATTATTTTGAGTAGTGTATATTACACTTAGACAAATTAAGGTACCACAGCAACATCTCAAACCTCCCCTTCATCAGCAAAATTATTGAAAAAGTTGTGTTTCAACAGTTAAATAACTTTTTAACAATGAACAGTTACTATGATGTCTTCCAGTCAGGTTTCTGTGCCAACTACTACAGAGATTGCCTTGATTAAGGTGTTGTATATCTGTATAAATTCACTCTGGAAGAGCCACAGTGATGGTATCATTGGACCGAAGTCAGGCATGTCTAAGTTTGTCCTCAAAGGGCCAGTGTTCTGCTGGTTTTAGAGGTTTCCCTACTTCAGCACAGCTGATTTCCATTGATAGCTGATTAAAAGGCTTTTGCTGAACTAAAATAATCAGAATCAACAGTGCTGAAGCCAAGAAACAGAACAGCGGCTCTTGAGGACCGACTTTGGACATGCCTGACCTAAATGCGGCATTTGATGCTTTTGATCACTTGATCTTACTGGACTGTTTACGAAAAGGGGGTCAGCCTTTCTGGTACTGCACTAGACTGGTTTAAATCCTACCTGAAGGACAGGGACTTTTATGTGTCAGTAAGGAAACTTAAATCAGAGACCAGAAAAATCATGCAAAGTTCCTCAAGACTCCATTCTGGTGCCCGTCCTGTTCAATTTCTAAGCACTCCCCTTAGCTCATATTATACCAAACATCAACAAGAGTTACCACAACTATGCAGATAAAACACAGCTTTACATCACAATTTCACCACATGACTATGAACCCATTAGAGCATTGGTTAGATGCATCAAACAGATTACTATGTGGATGGGCCATAATTTTCTCCAACTGAATAAAAACAAAAGTGAGGTAATAATTCTCAGATCAAATTAGGAGAGATGAAATGTTCTTGTACTGAATCGTGCTATACAAATAATCTTGCCTTAGACTTGATTCAGCATTGTGTGGTGTGCTTTTTGGGGTAGAGCCATCTATGTTTATCAGCTTGTTGAGCTTTAAAAAGTGATTTGCTCTGATGTTGCTGTTACCCCAACAGATTGTGGCAGAAGAGATCACACTCTCCCAAAGGGACTAATAAAAGATATACAACATCTAGCTGGAAATGTAGAAGGACCTATGCTTTCTTAAGAAGTACAGTATGCTGTGTCCCTTCCTGTGGATGGCTTCACAATCGCGTCTTCAGTCAATTCTATTGTCCCGATCAATACCAAGGTATTTATACTACTCAATCTTCTTTACTTCTTCTTCCACAATGTTTTTAGCCTTACACAACTGAAAGTCAGAGGTGTACAGAGTAAAATGTAATGGTGAGGAACCGTGCCCTGTGGTGTTCCTGTGGTGCTGACTACCAGAGTAGACAGTTGACCCTTCTAACAACAAACTAAGTCTAACAAACTGTAGTGTATTTGTCTGATAGTCTTTGATACAGGCAGTTGTTGAGACCTCCACCTGGAAACCAGGCTAAATTGTATTAAATACAATGTAGAAATATGAGAACAATCAAAAATATGAAGGATGGGTTGTTATTGTGCAAATGGTGGGTGAAGATGAGGTTGTAAAGAAAAAAACCTTACTGTTAAGGGTTGTGAATGTTTCCTGAGAAGAGGAGTATAGCCACAGAGGCTGAGTACCAGCATAGGTGAGGGTCTTTCTGAGATGGTTGAGGCTAAATCTCTCAGCTTGTTTTCCAGGTGAACATTTGAGCTGAGTGTCGACCAAAAGGGAAATACAAACGGGAACTCCTGGGCCATTCATTGTCCAAACATAATTTATAAGCAGTTCAGGTTGGTGACAGGTTGAATAAACTGTGCATTTCTGTGTGGTTTCAGCATTACTGTGATCTCAGACATTAGTTTGTAATTCAGCTAATTGTGCTCTAAGGATTTTTTTGGCAAACTACTTAAAATAAGAAATATATGAATTCACCAGAGAAATTATGACAGAGGTCATTATATATATCATGTATTCCCATGCTTTAGTGCATCTAATGTAAAAAGCCAAAGAACAGGTTGTCACCAGATGAATTAAGACTCAGCAGATAACAATGTGTCCTTGTCTCACAGGTAACCTTAGATATCAGTGCTCATTGTTCAAATTACGTGTTTTAGAAAACAGGCGATGAGTTACAAAAGCCAGTGGCTTTATCTTATACACTCAACAAAAATATAAATGCAAGACTTTTGTTTTTGCTCCCATTTTCCATGAGATGTACTCAAAGATCTAAAATTCATTATAGATTAACAATATTACCATTTCTGTCAAATATTGTCCACAAATCTGTCTAAATGTTTGATAGTGAACACTTCTGCTGTGCTGAGATAATCCATTCCACCTCACAGGTGTACATCAAGATGCTGATCTGACATCATGATTAGTGCACAGGTGTACCTTATACTGCCCACAATGAAAGGCCACTCTGAAATGTACATTTATCTCTCACAGCAAAATGCCACAGATATCACAAGCATTGAGGGAGTGTGCCATTGGCATTTTGACAGCAGGAATTTCAACCAGATCTGTTCCTCATGCATTAGATGTTCATCTCTCCACCATAAGCCGTCTCCAAATACGTTTCAGAGAATTTGGCAGTACATCCAACCGGCCTCACAAGCGCAGACCACGTGTAACCACACCAGCCAAGGACCTCCACATCCTGCAGGTTCACCTACAAGTTCGTCTGAGACCAGCCACTCAGACAGTTGCTAAAACAATTAGTTTGCATGACCAAAGAATTTCTGCACAAACTGTCAGTAACCGTATCGAGGAAGATGAACTGCATGCTCGTCGTCCTCATCGGGGTCTTAACCTGACTCCAGATCTTCGCTGTAACAGACTTGAGTGGGCAAATGCTCAAATTTGATGGTGTCTGACACGTTGGAGAGGTGTTCTCTTCACGGATGAATCTCGGTTTACATTGCTCAGGGCAGATGGCAGACAGCTTGTGCAGCGTTGTGTGGGTGAGCGCTTTGCTGATGCCAATGTTGTGGATCGAGTGGCCCATAGTTGTGGTGGGGTTATGGTATGGGCAGGCATCTGTTATGGACGAAGAACACAGATGCATTTTAATAATGGCATTTTGAATGCACATAGATACCGTGATGAGATCCTGAGACCCATTGCTGTGCCATACAGCCATGAACATCGCCTCATGTTTCAGCAGCATAATGCACGGCCCCATGCTTCAAGGATCTCTACACAATTCTTGGAAGCTCAAAATGTCCCAGTTCTTGCATTGCCAGCATACTCACCAGACATATCACACACCGCATGTTTGGGATGTGCTTGACCGGCATATACCAGCGTGAACCAGTTCCCACTAATATCCAGCAACTTCGCATAGACATTGAAGAGGAGTGGACCAATAGTCCACAGGCCACAACTGACATTCTGATTAACTCTATGTGAAGAAGATGTGTTGCACTGCATGAGGCAAATGGTGGTCACACCAGCTACTGACTGGTTCTGAGTCCCCAGACCCCCAATGAACAAAAAAAAAACATTTCAGAGTAGCCTTTTCTTTTTATTGTGGGCAGTATAAGGTACACCTGTGCACTAATAATGATGTCAGATCAGCATCTTGATGTGGGATGGATTATCTCAGCAAAGCAGAAGTGCTCACTATTAACCATTTAGACAGATTTGTGGACAACATTTGAAAGAAATGGAAATATTTTTATATGGAATGAATTTTAGATCTTTGAGTTCATCTCATGGAAAATGGGAGAAAAAAACAAAGTGTTGCATTTGTTTACCTTTGACATTAGCTTTAGATCCTCTCTTTTCTACTCCTACTCTTATAAGTTTTAATTTTTGATTTTTATTAATGGAATCAAACTGATTCCTTTTTTGCATTCTTCGGAGATTGGTTTTATTCAACTTTAGATACATAAATATTCTAAATATTATACTTTTTATGAAAATTTGTTAAGTATTTATTTAATAAATAGAAAAAAAAATAAATATTTTGTTATTTATGTTGTTTAATAGTAGCACATGGAGCCTCTGGGTGCCTTAGCAGTATGGGATACATTATAGGCACATTGTAGGAACATCATGCATGATCACCTATAAATTAATTGCCATGTGTGTTGTGCTGCAGATGTGTAATAATGTTTAACACTGTTCGACTTTGTTTATTTATACAGCGCCAATTCACAACATATTTCATCTCAAGGCACTTTACAAATACAATTCAGTCAGATCATACAGTATGACTGGTTCAAATTATTCTAGTTAAGGAATACCAGTTGATTGTATAGGGTAATTGACTTTGCAGGACACACTCCTCCTGAATAATGATGTGGCGACATAAGATATTTGTTTGCAATCTACAGCAATTCCTCATACCAAGCATATATGTAGCACCAGTGGAGAGGAAAGACACCCTTTTCACAGGAAGAAACCTCCAGCACAACCAGATCCAGGCTCAGTTTAAATGGCCTTCTGGTGACACCGACTTGATATTCAGGGAGACAGAAATAGACATACAAGATAAATGTAGAAGCATTAATCTTCCTAGAAAGGTAACAGTAAAATAGCTCCCTAGGTGGCTCTGTCTAGCAAAGAAAGAGTTAAGTAGACAAGCTGTTTTCATGTCAAAGAGCACATCCAGTTAGCAACAGTAAAAGCTGAGCCTGTAGCTATGTCTAGTTGAGAAACAGAACAAAACACTGAAAAACAGGCCCAACTCTATCATCAAAGAGAGATGTTGGCAGCAGCCCAACTGATAAATCTCTCCATGATGAAAAAAAATACAGCAGAAGGTGAGAATAAAGATATAATGAAGCAAAATCATGAAAATTTGTCCCTATGTCTTCCAGCAGTCTAAGCCTATAGCAGTATAACTATAGAGATAGCTCCATTTATCCCGAGCTACTCTTACTATAAGCTTTATTAAAAAAGGAAAGTTTGAAGCCTAGCCTTAAAAGTAGACCAGGTGTCTGCCAAACGGACGAAAATTGGTAGTTGGTTCCACAGTAGAGGAGCCTGATAACTCAGGCTCCTGAGATCTGCCTTCAGTGTAACGTGAATGAAATTGTGGACCCAGGATTCTAGCCAGACAAGCTGAGGAATTTTTAACAGTTTATTAAAATGACTTTCGGCAACAGGGATGGCAGCAGGAGTCTGCAACCAGTTCTTCTGGAGTGAGATTATACAGTAGATGTCAATGTCCAGCACAGAATGACGGAATGTTTATCAGATAAGAAGAAGACTGACCTCAGTTTTTTGGAAGAAAGACCACATGAACTGATGGTGTCATTGGCGTCTGACAAGGAAGCCAAACTGGATCTCAGCAGGTGAGTTGAGCCATCCAAATCTTTAAGGCATATGTGTCAAACTCAAGGCCACATGTGGCCCACTACGTCATTTTATGTGGCCCTCTCCCCCCACCACCGTTTTACAACCCCATTGATGGACTTAAAATAGGTTTTGAGCACAAATTGACCACAAACTACATCTCCCATAATGCCTTCCGATTGTTACCAGCCAACATTAGGGCTTCTCGCCACTAGAGTGCAGCAGAGTCACCTCAAGCTGATTATTAATTTTCCCAGCGAATAAAACTGAAACATCGACAAGCTAACATCAAAATGTCTAAGAAAAGAAAAATCGATTTACAAGGAAGACTGTTTCATGACCAATGGGAAAACTACTACCTGTTTGTACTTCAAGGTGAAAAACCAGTGTGTCTTTTGTGTTCTGGGACAGTGTCTGTCGTGAAAGAATACAACATACGTCGGCATTTTTAAACCAAACACGGAGCTAAGTATGCAAAATTTAGCCTTCAAGAAAAACAAAAAATTGCAGCAGATTTAAAAGACAGATTGTAAATGCAGCGGAAATTGTTTACAAAAGGCACTGCCAAAAATGATGCAGCGGTGAAAGCAAGCTTTATTGTGGCTGAAGAAATTGCCCGAGTTTCAAAATCTTTTCGGAGGGTGCATTTTTGAAGCAGTGAATGCTAAAGGTGTGTGAGAAGATGTGTCCCGATAAAGTACAGTATTTCCAAACTGTCAGTTTGTCAAGAAATACCATCACGGAACGAGTTAAGGAAATAGCTGGAAATTTAGGGACACAGCTGGCCGAAGAAATGGGCAGCTGTCTAGCTTTTTCATTAGCTGTGGATGAAAGCACAGACAACGTGGATACAGCGCATTTGTCCATTTTTATTAAAGGGGTAAAGTCAGACCTGTCTGTAACCGAGGTGCTCCTGGATACAGTGGTGCTGCATGGAACCACAACCGGCCGACATTTTTGATGCAGTGAAGTCTGTCGGTAAAAATAAATTGTCGTGGGAAAAGTTGGTGGGACTAACTACAGACGGTGCACCTGCGATGTGTGGAAGAAAAACAGGTTTGGTTGGACTAATGAAGGAAAAAATGCAAAAAAGCAACAATCAGACGCCACTGATCGCGTATCATTGCATTATCCATCAGGAAGCGCTGTGTGGAAAGGTTCTGGAGCTGGATAATTTGATGACCACTGTCATGAAAACAGTCAACTTTATTCGGGCGCGAATCATCGCCAATTTCAGCTGTTCTTGTAGGAGGTGGGTTCAGAGCATGAAGATATGCCGTACCATACAGAAGTAAGGTAGCTGAGTAGGAGCAAAGTCCTTAAACGATTTTTTGAGCTTCGAGAAGAAATTGATCTTTTCATGAAGAACAAAGAAAACCCTTGTCTGAACTGTCCGATTCGAAATGGCTGTGTGAATTTGCTATGTTATGTTTCGTCACCGAGCATCTTGCTCAGCTAAATCAGAAACTACAAGGACGTAAACAAGTCAACACACAGACGTCTGACATGATCACAGGTTTCCAGCGCTAACTCGACCTATGGAAGAACTAGGTGGAACAAAACAATCTTGTCCACTTTCCTGCATGTCAGATCATCTCGGGCTCATCTCCCAGTGCCTTTTCATGTGCTCGGTTAACTACCAAACTAACTGTTAATAAATGAGTTTGATTGGCGTTTTTCTGACTTTAAATCGCAGCCCTCTAGTTTTGACATCTTTGCCAATCCTTTCACCACCGATGTCTGCAGTGGGCCCCACTGCCTTCAGATGGAGTTAATTGAGCTTCAAAGCGACGGTGGCCTGAGAGCAAAGTTCCGTGATTTTTCAATCGATGCCACAGCTTCGACTCCATGCAGCTGGTGTTTTATCCATGTTTGGAAGCACCTATCTGTTCGAACAGATGTTTTCAATAATGAATTAAAACAAGACCAAGCACAGATCGCGCATTACTTACAAAAACCTACACGCCGTTTTGCGGATTGCCATAGCACAAGAACTAAAACCAGACAATCGACAAACTGACCAGGGGAAAACGGTGCCAGACATCCTGCCAGAAAACATTGGTAAGCACAAACAAACTGAATTAAAATAGAATGAATGTAAAACCAGAACTCATTATACTGGAATATGAATATAGTTTATTAATTTTGTTTTTTTTTGTTTTGTTTTTATTTACAGAACACAACTGGTGAATGAGGATGTGTGTGAGTTGGTGACAGGGTGAAGAGGGATCAACTTTGTGTTCAAGGACAGGCAACATCACCTAATTCTTTTGTTCTTATGTGAAATACATGTCCGTTGTGTAATAAATAACAAAAGTTTTGTGAATGAAGTTGAGAGTTAATATCAAAACTTATTTTTATTCTTTGTCTGCTTATCTTTAAACACTGATTTAAGTAATGTAATTAAGTATTGTAATTGCAATTTCAACTGAGCAGTAATTTAAAATCCATTCAAACTCAAATGTAATATTTAAAACTTGAATACATAAAATCAGTTATTTAACAATATGAGATGTTGTTTAATTTATTTCTAACATTGTATTTCCATACATTTATGCTAGGGTTGACCAAGTCTAGTTTTCCAGACCTATCGATCTGCAACTTTAGATGCGTTCCTTCTCTAACGCACCTGGATCATTGACTCATTCATAGGCCTCTACAGAACAGAGTTGCTGCTGCTGAGGGAAGTCACCCTTTTGTCTGGGGTAAGTTTTAGCAGGGACGTATCTAAAAGTTGCAGTCAATGTGGCCCGTTGAGGGTGGCTATTATGCGGAAGTGGCCCTTGGTGAAATTGAGTTTGACACCCCTGTTTTAAGGGGAGCGGCTTTTTCAGTCTCGGACACAGAGCTGAGGTCAGAACCAGATGATCAGATGACAAAGGTGACTCCAAAGAGAATCCAGAGACGTATTCAGAGCGGGGTTCAGAACCAGAAGATCAGATGACTGGGATGAGGGGCAGAAAACAAGTCAGAGCAGATATGCAAGCAGGTCCGATGGGTTGCAGGCTGGCTCAGAGAATCAAGAAGCAAAAGGGGTCATAGACAGACAGACAGGCAGGAAGGCAAACAGACTAGATCAGACTCATCAAATGGCTCGAAATAATCTGGCACCAGCTTCTGGTCTAAAGCAGGTTTATATAGGCAGGAGTGCAGGTGGAACTGATGAGAGTTGGTGCAAGCAGAGCAATGTAGCAGGTGAAGATGATCAGGTACGTAATCAGACCAGAGCCAGTGCATAGAATTATGACATCCAATTCTACTTTTAGAAATTCTTGGAACCGCTAGTGAACCTGCAGATTCAGAGCGAAAGGCTCTGTTAGGAACAATCGGATCTGATATGGGACGGAGCTCGGCCATTTAAGGCTTTATAAGTGAGAAAGAGGATTTTAGATTACATGCTAGAAACTATTGAAGAGAGGCTAAGAAATTTTCATCAGAACTCTGGCTTTAGCATTTTGGATCAGCTTAAGGCTTTTAACTACAGTTTGTGGAGTTCCTGATAGTAAAGCATTATAATAGTTCAGCTTTGAAATAACAAATGCATGGACTAGTTTCTCCGCATCACTTCTGAATAGGATCATTCTAAATTTTTGCAGTATTCTGGAGATGAAGTAAGGAAATCCTAGAAACCTCTTTGATATGGGATTTAAATCACAGGTCCTTAGTGAAAATAACACCAAGATTTTTTACTTTATTATCCAAGAGTAATTTAATTCCATCCAAGTAAAGTGACTGACTAATCAGTTTATTTTTATAACTTATGTTTTGTCAGCATTCAGAAGCAGAAAGTTAAGAGCGATCCATTTTTTTTTGTCCACAAGTCATGCCTGTAGTCTATGTTGTGGGTTAGTTTCATCAGGTTTTAAGACAGATTTAGCTGAGCATCATCAACATAACAGTCAAAATTAATCCCTGCTTCCTAATAATTCTACCACCAGTGGAGAGGAAAGACATAGATA
>JAUZNJ010039665.1:0-10649 GCA_034780135.1 Jordanella pulchra | reverse complement strand
ATCTCTAGAAGAACCAAGAGGGCAGTAGCCCACAATCACAATGTCATTCTGACGGCAGTACTCCAGAAGTTTAGGCTGAGTGAAATATGGATGACATTCAACCTAGCAGGTATGAAAGGAGAGCACACCATTATTAGCATCTTTGCCAAAACACCTGCCCATGTAACTTGGCATCAAATTTAAAAGGAAGGCCTCTTCATATTTCTTCAGCAGTGAGAAAAATCAAAAAAGCATGTACCCCAAGAGAACAACTACTGTATTTTGAAATCTACGTAGCAACCTTTGCACATGCCAACCAGTAGAAATAGGCCATTGTGGAGTTTACTAAATTGCGACTTTTAATGGATGTGTGTGATTTTTATCAGATAAAACATTTTTTTTTCTTTTCAACAAGCACATTTCCAAATATAAATATGTTAAACATGTCTATCTACACTTCTCCACCAGTGGTACCAATAAAAATGGAAGTCAGTGTTTAGATGAAGACTATACTGTATGAGGTCAGTGTGTGAGTGTAGCGGAGGCTTATGGTGACCTGATTGGACACAGGTTTGTGTTTCAGGCCAGGTTTTCTTAGCAGCAGCTCCAGCTGCCTGCGGTTGAAGTTGGAGACCCCCAGAGACTTCACCAGTCCTGCATCTTTGCAAGCTTCTAAAGCCTGCAGAGAAAATAAAAGTCACTTCTTTTCAAGAAAAACCCCATAACGGCCTACCTCCAGTCCTGAATAGGACGGAGTCACGTAAAGGATTCTTATTAAAATATTTTAGAGCTGGTTGAATGAAGGCATATAAATGTTTCCCCCAATAACAAGAAACAAATAAAGGAATGGGAGCTTTTGTTCTACTAAAGGTGAAACAGTTTGAAAATAAGTAAAAAGCAGCAGCCTGTTTGCAGCTAAAACAGGCTGGCTACCGAAGCAGACAGCCCGACTAATACACCTGCTAACATTATTTATTAGGCTTGTTAGACCTATACAAAATAGTGTATTGATCTGTACAGTCATCACATTTACATGTTGACTACCTTTAAAATAAAATGTATTAATTTCCATTTAATTATTATGTTCCCAATTCAGTCTAACAAATAGTTGTTGAAGATAACATCATGACTGTAATGATAAAGTTGCATTATCTTAGTAGAAGTAACAAATATTTGATTTAGTCTTGGCAATAAAAACAATTATATATTGGGTGACAAGATCTACAAAAAATATGTGGGACAACTAGAATGCCTTAAAGGGACGATGTGGGGCATTTGCAGTTTTTCCAGCTGTGTGTTTCTTGTGTGATTCAGATTTACAGTGTTTCTCGCTCTCGCCTCTCCATAAAATTGCAAAATATATTTGGTTAAATTCCTAAAAAGCTTTCAGAGAATCGCCTTTTATTAGCGTCACTCAGTTATAAACTATACAACAGTCTTTGTTGTTTCTTTTTTCTCACATTATTTTAAACCCAGTTTACATTATATCTAGTATATATTAAATCCTTTACCTGCTCTATTTACGTTTTAAGAGCAGAGTGCACAGGTTGCACTCATGACTTATTAGTGTTTGTTCAATGACTTCTTTACATGTAAAGGAAAGAAAAAAGGCCCTTGAATATCTTTACCCTAACAGATCATGTAATACAGTCCTAAAGTTTTGTACGCGCCTTGCATTGTTGTTTTTTACAACTTTGGACAATATCTATGTACCATCTGCTGTCAGACAATCAATTAGTTAGACCGTATTACTTACCATTAAATTTCTCTCAATTAAGTATCGGATTAACAAGTGTGATTGCTAGTTCAGAGTTATAGCTGTCTTAAATATGTTTAACTGACCTGACTAAATGATTTGTAAGACCTAGTTGGAACACTGTGTTAACTGTTACCAAAGCAGAAAAACCGTTTATTGTTATTTTACTCTGTTATCTGATTGCATTGCATGGATAGCTTACCTCCCATGTTGCGCAGAGATCTGTGTAGTGGTAGATGTATTTCCCACTCTGATCTTTAGGGTAAAATTCCTTGCCAGGCTGAAATGGTGGTACAGTTAATCACTTTATAATAATAGCTTTTACTAAGTCTTATCCACTTTGGTGGCTTACAACTGAATAATAGGCCATTGCAGCAGTGATTGACCTTCACACTTGCATTATCATCTCTTTAAGATAAGATTCTGTATGTGTAACATATAGGTACCTTGAATGCCATAGGAAGCTCCACAATGTAGAGATCCACATAGTCCATTTCTAGGGTTTTCAAGGTCCTTTCCAAAGCAGGTCTCACTAACTCAGGAGGATGGAAGGTATTCCAGAGCTATGATAATAATACAGTAGAAAACAATCATAAGATTTTAAACTAGAAATGAAACATAAGATGAAGTGAATATTTCATAGAGAATCATTAGTAGAAATTCAGAATGTGTATCTATAGCTGATTTAATCAGACAAATGTAGGTTTGTTACCTTGCCACAGTAAAATATGTCCTCTCTTCTGACGGTTCCATCAGCAATCTTCTCTCTAATAGCTTGTCCGACCTCATGCTCATTGAAATACACCAGCGCCCCGTCAAAGTGCCTATATCCAACATCTATGGCCAGCTTGACAGATTCGTATGCTGTACCCTTTGGTGTCTGTGACATGTTTTTTTTTTTGTTATGGGGTTGTAGAAATACAGATCACACATGCTTTTTAAATAATCAGTGCTTTAATGAAATTTACTGATGAAGGTGAAAAAGGTTAAGAAAACTACAATCATGTTAGTTTTTTTCTACTCACTGTGCGAGGGTCTCCATAGGTTCCCAACCCAAGAAGTGGGATAGAGTTGCCATCACTAAGAGGAATCCTGTGGCTCTTTGCTGAAAGATTCATCAGTGCAAAAATGTGCATTCAACAGGACCTTTATCAAGTCAACCCAAAAGATAACAAGGCTCGACCCTGGACGTTGGACCTAGTTAATATATCATCAAGCAAACATGTAGTCAGTGGCCTCTAACTGAGGCTATCATTCTGAGTTTTTTATTGTGTGATGTTTTAACATTCCGTTCTTTGAGTTGAAACACATTTATTTTAGTTGTACTCTAACAATTGCTCTTGTTAAGCTAGTTACAGTTTCTCCCTCTGCTCCACACAACATCTCTCATCTGTTTAACTTTGAGAGCAGGGGCTAACAATTTGGTTAGCCTGTGGTTGGACTGTGCTTCAATGTCTAATGATGTTCCTGTGTTTAACAAAATTTACCATATTATAATACATGAACATCAAGCATTTATATTAGGCTGTAATGCCAACACCTTGTACTTTGAGCATTTTCATGCATATTGTATTGAAGAAAAACGCTGGAAGAATGTTGTTTGCATTGACAAGCTAACTTATGTCAGATCTTTTGATAGGCATTATTCTAATGAAAGTGAGAAAAATGTACATTGTTACATGTTTTAGAAAATATTTCCAATTGTTTTATCTTAGTAGTTTCTTTTGCCTCTCACTGGACACAAACAACGGATGTTCCTCCCTTGCAACAGAAAGTGGAAGATGGAAGGATCTGAAGTTGTTTAACTCCTCCGCCAGCAAAAACGACGGATTTCAGATACAGGTAAAGCACAAAAGGTAAACAAGTTTTTCCTCTTTCAGCTTTCTCTTATTAAAAATGCTGAAACCTGGCTTCATGTGCACTACCCCTTTATTATAAAATACTAGTTCTTAGCTCTAAGAATGCTACTGTAATGTAAAGCAGATTAATGTTTTAATTAGTTAGGTCATTGGATGGGGGTGAAAAATGTGTACATTTGAAACCTCTCCAAAAAAAAGCGTTGCTGAAGCGCTATAGCAGGGATCCTCGAGGGCCGGTGTCCTCCGGTGTTAGTTCGGCATCCATTCTTTAAAATCCTAGAGAAAAAGGATGTAGCTAGGTGCTGTGCTCTGCTGACAAGGATAATGTGTGCTCAAAATTTGCACTTGGATACGATCTTGAAGTGTTACAGAACCTGTTTCAAACTTGATGGGCTGATATTCTGTGCAAAATGAGTCTCAAGAAGGTATTTGGTGAATATTCTGCTTGTTTCACAACTCTGCCAGACCATCATCAGATTATATTTAGATTTTGAATTCCCTTTAGGATTGTTTTTCTCAAATGGATGGTGTGACAAAAATAAATAAAAACAAGCTTATTTTGTTTTCGATTTACTTCAAGTATGCCTTATATTCATATACATTTCTTGTGTTGACAAAACAAAGATGTTCCCAAAAATGCATATTCTAGTCAAGAGGGAGCGCTACAGGGTAAGTTGCAGTTAATGTTTTTTTGGGTGTGTGTGTGGGTGTGTGTGTGTGTCGGGGTGGGGGTGGGGGGGTGGGGTGGGGGGGTGAATGTTGTGGGCTTATTTGTGTAGCATCATATGCATAAAATGTTTTTACTAAGGGGTTTTACATTTCCTGACTTGTACATGTGAGGAAATGTGGTTTTTCAAATGCTATGGCGTAAAACTTTTCAAACATTGCATCATTGACTGTTCCTACCACTTGACTTCACAGGGCAATGAAGCCAGTTTTGTTTAGCCATAATGTTTGTGGCATTTGAAATCAGTCGGCGTCATTGTATTTAGATTTTATTTTGCAAGGCTTCAATATTGTGCATTCAGAAAGCATCACTAAAGTTTGAAATAATTAAGTTGACAATTTTGTTGTTCAGCTAATTAACGAGATGAAGTTCATGACAATGAGTATTTTTATTTAATTTTACCTTAAATAATACTCCTATTGAATACTGCACCAAACAATTTGATTAAAAAGGAGCATGTAACTTAAAAATTTGTTTATGCTACCAATTATTAATTGAGCAGCAATTGTCAGGGTCCTAGTATATCTGTTTTTGTTTGATGCGTCCTGAGTGTGAGCCAGCTATGAGGTAAGATCACTATAAGAAAAAACAATTTGTAACAGTTACCCTGACAAACAATCTTGCAGATGAAAGAGTGTAATGGCTTACTGAGAAAAGCTGCAGGTATGGCCAGGAGGAAAGTATTGAGGTCCTGAGTGCAACTTGGAAGTCCGAGAGGCGATTCAGAGTTAGCATGATGGAGGAACGCGTGTACTGTTAATTCTAACTATCATCTGCTCAACTGTTACTATAATACAACATAAAAAATCAAAAAAAAAGTTGATAGCCTAATCTTATTTATATATTAACCAGAAGGTCCATCCAACGAGACAAACCAAGACCAGGGATTCCAGGATGAAACGGCTTTGTCCTCCTGCTGGGATTTCAGAAACTCTTTTATCATGGATGTTGACCAACAGTATTAAAAGTAAAGAACTTCTCCTAAATATCTCACTCTTTCTGTAGTTAATCTAGAGCCAGTATTGTCACAAGTCTTGTGGCCTGCTACTTCTTAGGAAAAATCTTGGAGTATATGTATGTGTTTCATTAGCCCCCAAAGTCAGGATAGTGGGCTAATGCAACACATTACTGCTACTTTTAGTATAACTTCAGCTTGTTAAATGGTTTGAGCTGTCTTTGTATAAGCCTTTCTCCCTGCCCTTCCCCTGCTTCTCATGCTGACTTGCTTGTAAGGTTGTTGGCTTTAAATTTAAATAAACTTCCACAACTGACATTTTTTGGATTTATTTCTGACAGTTATGCCAATTCTTCACATTTCCAAACACAATTTCCCCCTTTACTCCTCATTCAATATCCTATTCTTTTACAGTTTAGTTCTTATCCTTAATTACTCCTTTGTTTCTTCAACCTTAAGTGTTCATCTCTCTACATGTCTGACTGAGTTGCTGGCTGTTTTCATCTGACTGTCTTTATAATCAGTCCCTTCTGTCTCACAAAAGCAATTCCACATCGTTTCTCTGCTAATCTTTAAAGCCTATCTAAAAGTACTAGAAAAAGGATGGGATGGATAACACTCTAACCCTGCTTTTTCTGCAATTAACTGTCAGGCTGGCAATGGTGACTCATTATTATCAGTTGCATTTAAAAATTAACCTCAAGTACTCAGTAAGGTAACAGTCTGGGAACTTGTTTGTTCAAAAATCAAAAATTTCAGAGTCAAAATCCTTAAGCCACCTTCTGAGATTTTTACATCATGCTTCTCCATTATCCTGGAATATTCAGAAATCATCCACAAACTCTGACTGTTTTACTGGAAGAAGCTGCTCTAGGAGGACAGTTTGATCCCATTTTATTTATTTATGGTTTAACTCTCTCCTGTGAGGAAAAAAACTGCTCATATGTTATACTAGAATGCGTCACTGCTGGAACAACACAAGAATCATGGTTTCTCTCATTGTGTATCATATTAAGAGAATCTGCAGATTAAATAACTTTGCACCAACCCTTGCTGCAAAAATTCAGCGTGTCCTGGAAAAAGAAGCCTCTGGAAGAACTGTCTTCTTTGTTTTTCTGCGTGTCCGAATGTCTTACCACTGTCGTACTCCTCATTCACATCCATTTCAGTAATGATCTTAGTCAAAATTCCTCAGGAAGAAATGAGCTTTGCACCTACTTGTCACGTTTTGTCATTCAGAAGTTCTTAAAGTCCATCTTGAGGCTCTGGACAACTTAAAATTCCTCTCTTGGTGTAATACTCTCAGCTGGAATGTATTTGCATGCAAGGGCCTTTTATCCCACAGAGGTATTGCTGTTGAATTAATGAGTCAATGCAATTGGCTGATTTTCCTTGGAAAACCTTTAACTAGTCTGACTGTGTGTTTTGATTGAATTGTCTTTGTAAGGTGTTTTGAGGTGATGTGTTGTGAATTGGTGCTATATAAATAAATAAACTGAATTGTAATGATGGCCATGTGCTTTTCTTTGGAAAACATTAAACAAGAAGACAATGATTCAAAGGTCGTTTACTTCTGCTTTAACTGAATTTTTAAACCAGTACTATTGACATTACCATATCAATACAAAGTTAGCTCATGATTAAATGGCCCAAATTTTAAATTTCACTCTGAAATTTATTCTACTGCGGTATCACTTTCCACATAACAACAGTCTGAAATGGAAGAGTTTTCATTTGATTATGGAGATCCAGCTATTGATCCGGGTTCATACAGGTATAGTTAATTATCCATTACTCCCACAAAAGCTTCTGTTTTTTTTATTTTTATTTTTTATTAAAAAAGACTGAGGCCTGATCAGTCAGTGGGTTCCTCATATAGTTTTTGGAAGTGCTTCTTGTTATATCAGTATTTTTAGATTTCGTTTCATTTTGCCTTTAAAAGAAACAGTTCTCTGTCAACATATGATTGGTCAGATTCACAAACGCACAGAGATAAAAATGACAACAAAAAGACAGGTTGAAATGTTCACACACAGCTTGCATATTTTTTTTACCAATATATTTTTATTGAGCATATAATTATCTGAACAGGTTCTCTTTGTAGTTATTACAGGAGAGTAATTATTTTTACTCAACTTAGAGAAACAAAAAAACAAAGAAATAAAGGGGAAAAAAACACACACACACAGCTCCTCATAAATGGGTGTATTCAAGCAGATTACCAATTGGTCAGATATGAACATACACATCTATACAACATGGCACACCAAAGGTTCCGGCAAATCAGAACTCAAACAAACCCTCTGTCAAGTCTAAGTCCTTAATGAAATTAATGAAAGGCCCCCAAGTCCTCTTGAAAAGAAACTGTTTGGATTTCCTAATATATGTTATTCTTTCTAGCAGCAAATTAGACGACATCTGCTTTAACCACTGTGTGGCACTAAGTCTGCTGATGTTTTTCCAAACCAAAGCAATACATTTCTTTGCAGCTAACGAGCTTATATCTATAAAAGTACGTTCAAATTTACTAAAGTTATGTTCCCCAGGGTATAAAGCTAACAACAATTTAGGATCCAGTGAATCTTGCTTTGAGATTTTTATCAATCATATCTTTCACCTCTGTCCAAAATGGTTTTGTCTGCATTCCCACATGCAGTGTATTAGAGTCCCTTTACAATTACATTTTACACAAAGATCTGGAATGTTGTTATTGTATTTATTTAAATGCACAGGCGTAACATAGATACGCATTGGCTTGCATATTTTTACTCATATTTTTTCACTGTAATGAATTTTTGGTCATTGGTCTATAGATTGCTGTTGGGAAGTGGTGGCATAGTGGTTAGAGTAGGCATTTGGGTCCAAAACAAGCCCAGAAGATTGGTAGTTTGAAACTCAGACTGCCATCCTGGGTCTCTGGGTGTACTCTCAACATTAGAATATTCCCAGCATGCCTCTCAGTATGACAGCCCACTGCTCCCTTGGGGAATGGGTTCAACACAGAGGTGACATCATGCCACGGTGGGACTATGAAGGAATGTTTATTTTATAATTGTATACTAGCACCAGGCAGAAAATTAAGGTTATTTAATTCAGTTATCAGATCTATATTTTCTAAATTATGTTTATACATCTTCTGAGAAAAACAAAAATCAAATTAAGAAACATCAACAACATTGCAGATGTATTTTCTTCTTTGTACATCTATGAAAAAACTGTTTAATAGTTTTTTAGTCCATTTTAAGCACATCACAGGAAAAGCAACATACCTTAATATATGACACATAAAAGCTGTTATCACTCTATAATACCTACAACTCCATCTACCATCTGGTGTTAAAACTATCTGTATAGATGAAGACGGAGAAGAACTTAATCTATTGTCCATAGGCAAGATTTGGATTTTCTCAGTTTATATTCTTTGTTTTTTTCTCCAAGCAGCACAAAAAGAGTAATCCAATCTGAGCACATGTATAATGGAATTTACCATGGGACACTGTTGTGGCTTCAAATGAAAAAGGCAGGGGATCAGCCTGCAGCTGCACACACATTGGAATATTCTCTTTTTATGGTTACACAAAGTATAATTAATCTTTGATTTATTGCCAAAGACATTTTCCTGGATGTCTCCTGAAACGGATCAACCTTGTGGAGAAGTGGGCTCAGTTACAAAGTGGAGATAAACCTCTTCCCACGTCATTGCCATCAACGGCAAGCCAAATGATGGCATTAGTTACGTAAAAAGACAATAAATTAGGTCTAATGGGTATTCCACAGCAAGCGCTATTCCTCAAACCGGGTATGACCATGCTAAATTCTGACATGTGTTTATTTTCTATGTGATCTAAAGAGTTTTGGCTGGGTATAGCCTTACCAGAAAAATCTAGGACAGTGCATATGTCTGGAAGACTTTAAATTTTAAGCTTAAATGGAAATCAAGTAGAATCAGAGCACAGAGGGAATAGGAATTAAAGTACAACCAGATCACCTAAAGGATATAAAAACTAGTATTTGTATGATATTCAGCCATTTGGATTATGTGTATGAGTGAGTGATTGTGTGTGTGTGGAGTACACTAGGCATGTTGGCAGATTTTTCACTAGGAGTCTAAAGGTTGTTAGAACGGGGGGAGCAGCAGAAAAGTCCCAACACTCAGCACCTAAAAGAAGCCATGGGGACACATTCTTGCCTCCAAAGGGTCACAGCAGCCCCAGGCAGACAAACACCAGGCACTCCCAAAGAAGAACCATATGTCAGATCCAAACATCAAGTAGGTTTTAGGCAAAGCCCCTAAAAATCAAAATAGCCAAAGAAGCACAGCAAACGATGTTCGGTGTCAACTCCATGGCTATTTTCTATCCGGTAAAACAACCCCATTAAGACAAAGAGAGCGGTCACCGATATAACCCAATCCTGATGCTGTGTTCTATAGTCAGCCTAACACAACCCTGAGAACCTGGCAGCCAGGAACATGCCAAGCTGTGGTATGGCCCTAGCCCCCACTTAAACACCAGCATACCAGGAGTAATGCTCCCTTGTATGGCCCTCTTCTGCAAAGCCATGGGAGTCGTACAGATTTTCCCTAAATCATTAGTCTCTATTGAATCAACGAACCTCAGATAAAGACGGAAAATAGGTACTGGTCTTCCAGTGCCTACCAACTCCATCTTTGTCACAAGTGTATACTGTACATGTGTGACTTTGCTACCAGAAATGTTCTAAAGATTGCAGGTCTGCATGTCTAAAGAGCAACACAATTTGGGTTCCCGTTGGATTGCTGGAGACATACTGCATGCCAAAAGGTTTCCATAACCCCAAAGCCTGGTGTGCTGAAAATGCATTTAACTTGCATGAAATCAACAACAACTCAACATCTGCAGAGCTAACAACTTATGAAGCTTTTTTGACTTCTTAAATAAAACAATTTACCAGGTGAAAAGTACCTCAGTTAAACACCATGCATATAGTGACTACGCCAACTGTCTTGCATTCAGTTATATATGACAAGATAACAGCTGCTCTTTGATACTGCAGAGTACGCCAGGCAAGAATGGAAGTTATTAACGTCTGCAGAGGAAGTACTGTTCGCTAAATTGCCTAATGCTACTGACAACTGTAAGAACCACCAAAGACATTTATTTTTGCTAGTCATCTGTTTTGCAGGCATAATTTCTAGCTGAAATTCTTCCTTAGAGGTCTACTTAATTAGTTAAAACTTTACCACTTGCATTACTGCCACCTTCAGTATATTCATTCCACTGTTGCTGGATCCAGTAATTTAAAGGGACTAATTTGAATTTGTGAAAGGTGGTGTATTTTTTTCTTTTGTTTACAGCGAATTTGCTCCCACTAAAATACTGGGACTTAATATAA
>JAUZNJ010039664.1:0-10649 GCA_034780135.1 Jordanella pulchra | reverse complement strand
TATATATATACTTCTACAAGATATTGAAAGTCAAGGGCACATTTACCTTTTACCTATGTTAAAATCGATTGCTCAAACTTCTTGCATTTTTAAAATTTCAGTTTGCTGTCAAAAACAAACACGAAAGTGTGTCACTGCAACCTACATTTTGTAGTGTCATGGATATTTGAAAATTTAAAAGCTTCTGCTATAAACCTTTTTGTCTTCTCTTTTCATTTTTTTGTTGCAATTCAATTGAAGGGCAATAATACAATGAGGACTAAAACTGTTAGGAACAGCCACCACAACACATAATACAAAAGAAACATAATCCATTTTCCAGTGTCTTTTGCTGATATGTAATTGATAATTTTGGATCCCCTTTTTTATACTTGACTACCAATGTTGTACATAACCAAAGAATAGCACATGATAACCCCAATGTGTGTTTTTACGCCCATACACAGCAGCGCCACAGAACGCAATATAACAACAAATGAGAAGAAAAAACCTCAACGGTTTCTTTTAATGATTCCCATCCCCCAGTTCCTGCCTCCCCATTTTTTTTTCGCTCTTGCTCCATCAGAGGAGGTGGCGCCTTTGTCGAGCAGGAGCACAGAGACCTCACAAAGCGAGGGAAGATGTCACAACAAACAAAAACAGCATAGTAACCCCCTGAAATCTAATCAGGAGCCATTGATTCATGCTCTGAATGGAGACTGGGTACCTTGAGAGTGGCTCATCCAATAAGGCCATAGACATCATGACAGGGCCCTTCACAATTCAGCTGTATGGTTCCCTGTCATTCTGTTCTCACCTTTAGACTCGACTCTATCAACTCAAAGATGATACAATAATCCCTTTACTCCAAGATTTTATGTCCTGTTTTTCAAGGTCTGCTAATTCATATAGCATCAGTGTACTTCAATCAATGATTTTTTTTTCTGCCCTTTTCCGGCATGATTTTCAGAGTATTCTTTCACGTATAATATGCTTTTTTTCTAAAACGGGAAAAACCCTTATTTATCCTGATCATGCTCATGCTTTGATTGAGCAATTAAGAATAACATCAACTATATCTACTTTATTCTTGTTAAAGAAATCTAAGACACAGAACAATCTGGGACTGTTTGAATTTTCCAAACAAAGTGTTCAATATTGCCAATAGTAAGAGTATATAAACATTGTTTTTCCTACTGCATCATATTATCATTATCTCTCTGCTGCCTTTGGCTTTCTTTGTCATAAAGCCAGAAGAGAAAAAAATAAATTAACAGTGTAACTCCATTAACACTTATGGTAGCAATCTGTGACATTTCAAATAAAATTATTTAATCTATAATACGTGCATGCCCTTCTCAGAGTTTTTAAATGCTCAATCTAATGCAACAACTTTGCTCTTATTATTTGTAATGATACTTTGGCATTATAGGAGAGAAATATTGATTTTGGAACCCAAAGCATTTATTGTGAAGGTAAATGTTATTATTTTAATATTGGAGCCATGCTAATTTAATAGAGTGTAACATACGCATCATGGTGTAAGCCGCAGGCTTCTCCCCGCCTCGCCTGGCTCTCTGCTTTAGTTTGCCAATGAGCTTTACTCAATATACTGTACGCTGATATCAGGTAATGTCAAAGACTAGTCAAGGCAGCTTTGCAAGTGTTCATGTGAAAGACTGTGTTCAGCAATCAATGGTGATTTTCAGATGTTGATATGTTCTCAAAGAAAAGTCAGCCTTATTTGTATGTTATGGTAAACATTCATAGAATGAGATTTGTTTTATCAAAATGAACAATAACTAGGAGGTGACTGTGTCAGAAAATATTTATCTGACTATTGTTTGTTGTGTTTGATTTTTTAACACATTCTGCCTATTATGACCATTACCTATAAACTGATTTTGAAAATGTTATTGTGTACGTTCTGAAAAATTGTTCACCATTAGTAAAGGTTTGTGCTCAAATGGCCAGTATGGTCATAGTGTCACATTCTAAGGAGTTACATGTAAAGGAAGAAGTCACTTTAAGATTTTACCAGTAAATTCTACCTTACAAAGTAATAAGCTGTGATTATTTATGAGGGTGTGAATGAAGTTTAATGCCCTGACTTGTGGAGTTTTTTTATGACTAAACTGTTTTTTCTCTTTTATAGGTAAGCCTTTTCATTTATGTAAAGCCGTGGGTGAAGTGTAGATGGGCTTACTTGACGTCCTTTAGTGATTTGCTCCTTATAAGTATTTTGTTTGTTTTTAATTGATTAAACCATGGAGGCCTGTCTCCAAAAGTCATTGAGCAAGAGGTGGCATCCACCCTGCACAAGTCTCTGGTCCATCATAGGGCAATGCTAAGATAAACCGCACTTTAGAGAGCTCAATTAACCTAATATGCATATGTTGGAATGCAGGAGCATGCCCAGAGAGAACACACATAGGCACAATGAAAATATTGCAAGTAAGGTAGCAAAAAGCTTTGAATTCTGTGATAAGTTTTATGTGAAAACAGATTAAGCACAAAGACATGCTTCCATGCATAAAGGGAGATAATGGAGTAAATTCCCTTGGATTCATGCAACTAACTATCAAGGAATCTGCACAATATAAAGTTCTCATTACATTTGATTGCTACATTTAACAAAGTTTACTGAAAGAAGTTTTTATATTTTATTGCCTTTAAATTTTAGATATGTCTCAACAGGTAATATCCCCAATAAAAACTAGTGAAGTGCCAGAAGAAGGCTGATTTTATTTAAAAATAACCCTAAATTAAGAGCTAAAAAGCACAGGTGTTCCTCACTAAGCATCAGCAACAATTGTTAAACAACCAGCCTTTGTGAAGATCTTCTCAATGAGCGGCTAGGATTTCTGCTTCTAAAAATGTTGAAGTCCTTCTGTACCATTTTTTACACTACATACAATTGATTAATCACAGTACTTTCTGAATGGAAACGAATGCATGCATAGGGTTGAAGGTGAGTTTTTTTTTTTTTTTTTCTCACTTCTCATTAATAGACTGGGAGACCGTTGGCCTTGCGCTCGTTACTATGACAACCAAACAAATTTGCTTGTTGCATGTAAAGGTGAGAATAAATATGACACAGGGTCAAGTAATCTGAACTGTAGATTGGTGGAGTTATGGCACTATTATGAAGTCATTCTGCTTAGATCTCAGCCCTACATCAGCATCACAGTTCCTTTCATCCTTTCTGCAATGCTTTGTTAAATATCCATTCTGCTTTATTAACGCTGAGACGTTTGCTGAGTTAGGTTTGTATGTCTGTATGTGAAAATGGATTGAATAAAAACCAGACATATGCATGTTACTCATATGGGTGTGAGTGCTTGAGATAGTGTGCTGGAATAAAGAGGTGGAGTCTGCTTTTTAACACTCTGTCTAAGGCGGTGCTACTGAAGAGGAAGGGTTTGAGAGTATACCCCCCACCCCCACCCGCTGCCCCACTGAACAGATATGAAGCTGTCAAGGAAAGAATAGCTGCATTCATTGAATGACACTTATTTTCTCCCACTTTACACAAGTGCAGCGAACAAAACAGGCCAAGGAGAGCTGAGGAAGACATTTTTGTCGCCTTCGAAAGCAATGACAGACATGCAGCAATTACTGAGATTCTAAGCAGACAACAAGAAAACAGCCAGTAGCTTTGCAGCTTTGTTACCATGTACTTTTAAGCTGCATCAGGGTTTTTTAACATGGTCACTGTTTGTGTGTGTACATCTCAGGTAAATGTAAGGAGTACATTGCTTACTTTTTAGGACCTCTACAGACCCTTTCTCTTTACAGAAATGAACAACTTGTATCGGTTTCAGAAAACCCTCAAACGAACATTATTATTGCAGCATTCTTTGCTCTAATAATAATGTAAAAAAGTTCACTAACAAATTTCAAATATAAATGGCAACATATATCATATCTGACTTAAGTGCATGAATGCTTCTCTTTGATATAAATTGCCCGGACAGTCTATGGATCTCCCACTCTATTCTCTCCTCACTCATGAGCAGAAGACAAGGAGCCGATCTAGATTCCAGCCACTTGGCACTTGACTGTAAACTGCCCCAGTACACGCTGTAGTTCTTGGCAAGAGATATCCACATAATCTGCAAAAGGCAGGGGCGAAATCTGTTGGACCCCAAACCGGACCACCTCTTGCCCTGGGCTATGCCTGGAAAAAACATCTATAAAGGTAATAAACAGGATTAGTGACACAAATTATGTTGACATTTTTACCTGCTTAGCTTAGATGTAAAGAAAAGGGATTACCAAACCTAACCACGCTTTAAACTTCTCTGCAAGTACACCTCCTACTTGTCTGCTTTTTTCCTTGTTCTTCATGATGCTGTTTGTCCACTAATATGCTCTAAAAAAAAACTCAGAGGCTTTCAAAGTAATGTTTGAATGCTCAGATTAAATTACACACAATTTCATATTGGTTTTAATGGATTTTAATTAAGGGTTTCAAAACAGAGAATAATTTCAATTCAGTTTATTTATATAGCTCCAATTCACAACATGTCATCTCAAGGCACTTTTCAAAGACAATTCAATCAAATCACACAGTCAAATTGGTTCAAAGTTTTCTATCTAAGGAAAACCAGCTCATTGCATTGACTCATTGACTTGATAATAATCCCTCACACTAAGCATGCACACTGGAGAGACTCCCTTTTAACAGGGAGAAACCTCCAATAGAACCAGGCTGAGTGTGAGTGGACTTCTGCCGAAGTCGATTGAGGTTCATGGAAACAGAAGCAGACATACAGAAATAAGCAGAGATATCAAAATAACTGTCATCCAGCTGCACAGGCGGCCCCATCCAGGAAAGACACGGCCAGGCAGACGAGCTCCGGGCCAGCTCACATATTAGAGGATGAAGGAGAGCACATACAGTTAGTCATAGTAAGAGAAACACTGAAAGACAAGCTGGAAAATTATGAGGTTAATAGTGGCTACCATAATAATATGAAAATAAAATACTTGACTAAATAATAATTTTTATCGGTGTTGTTTTTTTATAAAGCCTGATTTAAAAAAACAAAACTCAGATAAGGATAGTAAAGAATCACTGACAAAACTTTTTGATTTTATGATGTTGGGGCTGCTGACTGAACAGATAAGTCAACAGGAATAAGTAAACCTGGCTAATAGCCTGGTCTGGAGAAGGGTAGTGTAGCTGCACAGAACAAATCACCATGGTAACCTTTGTGAAACCGAGAGGCTTAATTAAGCCAGGATATTCAGAAAATCCCAGTTTAAGCCCTTATCTTGGTTTTGTGAAATAGACCTCAGCTATATATGGACTGTATGTTTAGCCAGTATCTCTATTTATGTGTTGTCACATTGCCCACTCTTGGTTATCTAATAGTCTGGCAGCAATGATTCACTCCACCTATGCCATGTGGCATTGGGGATCTAATCTGACCATGACTAAATTAAAAGTCCTTTGGTGCGGAAGTGGATAACAGTGTCTGCCTGTGGCTCCCCTTGTGTCCCTTCTGCCTCCTCCTGCCTCGTTTTCTTTGCCTAGCCTTTTGCCCTCATGGACACAAGCCAGTTATCCCACTAAGAGCAGTATTATTACACTAATAAAGAATGTGTTTTAACCAGAACAATAAACATGTGCATGAAAGACATACGCACATTAAAAAAACACATTCACACCTTAACAGTAACTACAAAGCAATGCATCATTTCATGCAAAGTCAAATTAAGCACAGACTCGTACACACACTTGAACGGACGTCCCACTGTCACCCTGCCGTATGTCCGGGAGTGACACTTGGATGACACCAGCAGCAGGATTATAAGCGCTTATTTATTAGCTTTGGGAGCCGCAGGAGTTCAAGTGCAAGTATGCTGGCAGAGAGAGCCAGAAACAGAAGCTAAATGACAATTAAAACCTATCAATTATGCAGTTCCTCAATGCATATTTAGCAAAAATGACGAGTATAGAGTTTCTTTTACCGTTTGATGAAATTTGGCTTTGGACGTTATTATTGTAATGTTTATGAAAAAGACAGCCTTTTGCAATTTGACATAATGGACATTTTCAGACACTTTATCTGTTTTCTTTCTTCTTGCTAATTGTTTTCATCTATATTACTCACAGAAATTATCCTTGTCTACATTATAAATGGTGTTGTCCATGTGGTCAACAGCACAGCAGGTACTATAACTTAAGACATTCTGTAAATGTTTGAAAGCGTGAGGGAAGAAATAAGAAAACAGACTTTACTGAATGACTAAAAAGTTAGCTTACCTTTAACTTAAATTAATTTATATTTTTTAAATTGTTTAATTTAAGTATCTGTTGGATTTTGCTTTTGTATGGATGGAAATGCCACTTTCTCTCTCAAGATTGGGGATACACTGGGCTGACTAAAGATACCAAACAAACTGTAAATTATCTGTAGAGTAATTTAGAAACATATTCATGTTCTTAAAAAAAGCGAAATCGTCATTTCCTACAAACCACAAGACGGTGAACATAAAGTACTTAATCACAAGTAGAAAGGTTGTGACCAATGTTGTAAATAAAAATACTGTCTTAAAGTAATTTTATTTTTCTTATCTATAATGCTTTGTACTTTGAGATGAGCATGCCCTGCATGAACCTTGAAACAGAAAAGCATTAAAAGGTTTTTCACACTGGAATTCATAGCAGATACGGATAAAAAAGGACTTTGCAATGAAAATGAGAGAACTGTTAAAGCCAGAAACAGCAAATACCTCATTGCTGACACTTCCTCTAACTCTTTGTCCTCATCCCATTTTGATCCTTAAGGGATGCAAATGAACTTCAGGTGCCTTAAAATCCCTTATTGAACTCTCTTTTACCCCTCTTGTGTTCAGTATGTATTAAAAAACTACAGCGGCAGATTCTGTTCAGGATATAAGTGGTTACATAAATCCAAACAGACCTACTTGAAGCATGCACGTGTTAAAATCTGGTTACTGCACCACCACATGGAAACTAGGCTTTTTTCGACACTGATGCATCACTAAGTTTTGTTGCCAAAAAAGTAATGACAATACTATCTGTATGTATATATTAGTAAACATATGCTTCATATTTGCTTTATTTGATTAGATAAATGTCCGATTACAAGGGGAAAATGACATTTACAATTATTTAACTCGTTAATACCAAGTGCATCTATTTACTAGGAATGTATATTAACAGTCATTAGAGCAATCAAGCATGTTTAATGGATGTAGAGAATCCCCTCCCTAACCAATGATATTTCTTTGGGGTTTATTTATGGAATTAGAGCCATAAATAAGTCCAGATTCACACCTCCCTCCCTTTCGTACTGTCCACTCAGCCACAAAGCCTATGTAAGGTTCTCTTCTTTTATGGCTGCCTGGGTGTCTGCGTGTAGCCCAGATCTTTGTGGTTGCCCTGACTGTGCCCAAAGGGTGATGCAAAACACACACTAGAATAAAACTATAACAGTGTTTGTGTTTAAGAAACATAACAAAAGGACACTAAAATGCCATTCTTAGTTTATCAGCTATACTATATGTCATATTGTATATCAGCCTCAATTTTACCTTCTTGATACGGCAAGGAAAATGTGAATAAACGGGTTAATTTAACCAGCATCTTCTGTTCAGTTCTAGTTGCAGTCTATAGGTAGAATTAGTAGAAAAAATGTAGTTTATGTAGTTGAATTTTAACAATTAAGTATTACTTTAAAAGACTTCATTGCTTGAAAAAGGAAATTAAAAATTTTTAAATGGCTAATATTTAATTCCCCTCAAAATCCCATTTTATACTGCAGCTGAGCCAAATCTACTTGGTCTAATTTCCCATCTAGGCCTCTGCCTCCATTTCCCCTTGCTAGCAGTTTCCCAGCTTTTGTCTACATGCAGTATAGCTAATATTTAACCGGTGATTATAGCGGGGAAATCAAGTCATTCAAATTAATCTTTAAAGCTGGTAAAGTGCCAGTAAGATCTGAGAAACTGTAGAAAATAAAGAATATAGCACAAGAAGAGAGAGGCCACATCATTAGGACCAATTCAGACACGATAAAGAGCGACTTGAGAGCTACTAAGAGCAGGGAAGAGGAACAGGCAAATGAAGAGTGACACAGAGTGGAATAGAACATATGTTGGGCTCAGGCAGCATGGCTAGCTCCCTTGCTTCCTTAAGCCCTTTTCACAGTTATGGATGTACATGCAATTGACTGGCGGGCTAGATGGGTGGCTGGCACTTGTGGCTGCTCAGTGGTCCTGAACCAGCCTATTTGAAAAGCCCGATGTGTTTTATTTGGGCCTGCTTCACACTGTCATCTGCACTCGGAGATAGACTGTAATTGAGAGTCAACTCTAATCTGCATAGTGAGAAGCTGAGAAGAGTCTGGGAGGAAGGAAAAACACTGAGGGTAGACTTAAATCTTTTTCCAAAGGTATTTTTTTGGCTGGATTAGTTTTTGTAGCAGGATGTTAAGCATTGGCTGGCTAAGAGAATGACTTATAACAAAATCTAAAATGTTAGTTGTTTGGATGCATTTCTGTGAAAAACATGCACAGTTATGGCATACAGACTTAAAAATTACCCCTAATCACTTGTTGTAAAAAGTCACAAGCTAGCTAGCAAGCCATATTCAGGGAAAGCTCTTGATTGTGTCAAACGTTATTGTTTTATATCTTGAAATATCATATATCAATAGGTTATCGCACTGAACATTGTTAATGACTGATAAATGTACCGTATATTTTCTCTGTCACCCAGAAAAATGTCAAAATCATCAACACGTTTTCAACCATGTCTTCATCTCCGTTTCATATTCTTTACTCATCATCTCTTTTTTTGCCCACTTGTGTCTCATTGCTGCCCTTGGGCTTAAACAGCACAGCTGTGTTTTAAACCTCACATAGCAAACAATATGATCAGTCTGAGCTCGCTCGTGTGTCTTTTCCACTGAAAAATGGATAATGCTCAGTAAACCTTGGGAAGCCAGTAATAGCCCAGAGGAACTCGGTATTCGAAAGGCCAAACCTTTCTATGAAGTGAGAGCTATCTGTGTGTAAAAGTGAATACTATATTTTGGTCTGGTTCAGAAGAAGTTTTACCAGTGTAGCAACACTGTTTTTGCATGTAGCAGATCCTGACAACAAGCCAGTGAGTGTAAGGAGATGCAGTATGGTTCTGGGGTTAGGCAGTGAGCTGCACAGTATATGTTTTGTGGAGGGGGGGCAGGGAGCGGCTCAGCAAGGCAAGGCCCTTCTGTCTCCCTGTCATCTTGTAGTGCCACTGGGGGTTGAAAGTGCCAGCGCGTGTGTGTGAGCGGTGCAGCGATGCGGGTGGGCGCACAGCCGAACGTGCACTTGACTGGCGCAGTGGCACTTAGCTAGCAAGTGGCTGCTGGCTTGGCGGCACTCCAGGTTAACTCCGCGTGCTGTGAGGTTTTTTGTATCCGTGTGCGTTGGGGTTGATGTGGCACCAGATGCCACTCCATGTGCCCAAATTCTGTTGACATTTGGAGCATAGGCAAACGGGAACATTGGAAGGAAACAAAACAGAGCAGAAAAGGAGTGAAGCTTAATAATATTATGAGAAAAAAACCTACCATAGGCCTCAGCTATTGTTGCAATGGTGTCCTCTGAACTGGCAAAAGATGCAGACACAGGCAAAGTAACTCAGAGTCACAAAGTCTGTAAAAGTTTATCATTTCAACAAATATGGCCATATAGATTTTTCCACTATCTGTGTGGGGCCAGAAGAAAAGAGCACAGGAAACAAGATTCAAGGAAGATAAACGGGGAGAAAGAAAGAGGTTTATAGGAAAGTTTTCTGAAAAATTGGATTGTGTGTGCATGTGTGAGAGGGATAATTTGATTAAGCAGGCTGGCAGGTGGAGGAAATGGCAGTTGTAGTGTGACAGGTTGAGGTCGTATCCTTCTGGCACAGTCTTCACCCAAACTAGAAAGAGATGGAGTAAAAGGAACAGGGAAGAAGGTCGCAGAAAAGCAGACAGCTTGTGTTGGTATTTTATAAACAGGGGTGATCAAATGCAAATCCTGTCTAAAATATGTTTAAGAAAATGATGATTTAAAACAATTCTACAACAGACAACTCTCAGTGTTCAAAACCAGCTTCTATTATTGCTGTCTATTACATGACACCAAGGTTGTTTTTAGAAGTTTCTAATTCATCAGTCTCCTTTGTAGCCTTTTCCTATGTCAAGAAGAGGACCGTATGACGAAACAGCGAAACAGCTGTCTGACTCATCTTTTCAGAGCTCTGTTTCTTCTATTAATTTTTCAGAAGATTTTTTACATTTCTCATCAGTTACAGATTTTTTGCTTCAAGGTCACAGTTTCAGCAGATTTTAAACTTGATTATACAAATTTAAGTCTTCAGTTTGTAAATGTATATAGTACTGACCATCATTTATATAAATGATATTCAAATCTAAATGTTCTTGTGATTGTATTTACTATCAGCTCCTTTGTCAGGAAAATCGTTATATTTGTTGAAATCTTGTTATGAAAACGAGGAAGAGATTAAGTTGATTACTTTAGCAATAAATTAAGTACTGAGAAAGAAACTACAGACCAAATCATGTAGTATGTAGCCTTTATCAGACAGTCTCTGGGATTCTCACAACTCCAATAAAGAGGTATAAGAAATGTCACAAATAAGC